>JAHBCN010005795.1:0-52733 GCA_019359885.1 Listronotus oregonensis | reverse complement strand
AAAAAAATTATAATATTTATATTTTTAAATATATATATATATATATATATATATATATATATATATATATATATATATATATATATATATATATATATATATATATATATATATATATATATAAAAAAAAGTAACTCCGTTTTAAGACAGGAGAAACACCCGTTCTCTATGTTCCCCCTATGACTTTTTTCCTAGACGCGTTTTGCCCGCCTTACGGGTCTGGTTAGTAGGGCTCGCTACAGGCGGGCACAGTGAGCAACAGACAGAAAAAGCGTCAACTTATAGAACAAATATCATTGTTCATCGGTAAGATATTAAATCCTACCTTTGATGCCCTATCAAAGGCATCGGTAAAAAATAAGGTATATAATAAATGAAAAAATATAAAAGAGCGACAGATTCCCTACAGGTCATCGGTGGCCAACAGAACTTTTTTTTTTCTGGAAGACTGAAATCATTATTAGGATCTTCTTTGGATAAAGTCAAGAATATTAAGAGTTGTGGGAGACGCCATTCCACAGAAATGGAAAGAATATTCCAAAGAGAGTCTGATATATAAACAGTGTCAAATACGACATCAATACGTCGTTTAAAATTCATGCTCATAGAAAATTTGGATTTTTTAATGCCATTTAAATTTTTTGGAGGGGTCGGCCCACTGAAAATTTAGAAAATCCGATGAATTTTTTTAATGGTTTAAATTAGGTTTCCTAATTATTTTAAAAAAATTTTTAAAGTTTATTGGAAAATTTTTTAGATTTTTCGGTTACCCTTTTATATTTATGAACAAAAAAAAATCCCAGTTGTTGGAAAAAAGCATTTTGAAATTTAGTGCTTTTCATTTTCAAAAAATTGTACAGCAAAAGATTTATCATAAGTTACACTCTGAAGTATTGATGATTAAATGGTATATAAAGGGAAAAAAGAAAGTTTTATTGCGCTGGAAGCAAGGAAAAAAGGATGGAAGCCCAACACTGTAGAAAAAATTGTCCAGGCGTGCGGGGGAGCGGAATAGGGGTTTGGGCCCCCCGGGGTTTCGCAAAAATAGTAGGTCAGAGCCGGATTCCATAATTTTTGTTACATCTATAAAGTTGACATCATCAAATGTCAAATTAAGCATTCACAGTTTTTTTTTTTTTTTTGCAAAAAATTGTTGGTTATTAAACATACTACCATAGAATATTTAAAATTAGTGAAATTTGGATTTTATATCATCTGATATAATATGGAAAGAAGCCTTCTATTTAAATGGTCGATATTTTTGTGAGTTTTGTATTTTTACCGAAAATATTTGTAAATAAAAAAAAACACGATTTTTTAAAATAAATTTCAAACATTATATAAGAGTTTTATGTACTTATACCAATTTTGTGTTAAAAGAAGGGTAAGACAGTGTAAATGAGAAATCTAATCCTAAGATTCTGGTTGTACATTAAAAAGTAAAAATTTTTTATAACTGTTTTTTAGGCATATACTTTTTACTAATAACAAACATTCATGGCAGAATAACAGGGGTTTAAAAAATGTTTACAAACCCTTTTTGATACCTAGGTATCCATTGTAACAGTATCCGTTAAATATAATGTAAGTTTAAGAAACCAAAAATCTAATTTCTGTTTAAACAAATACAGAAAAAGCAAAAAGGAACTTAAACATAAAATTGTACTTTCTTTCATTCAATTAGAGGGACCTGTATATATTAAAATTTGCCTGGTCTGCCCAGTAATTAATAATTTTGATCCTTTAAAAGAATGTACTAAATTATTAAATGAAATAAAAGTACCTAAATAAAAACCCTTATTTTTTTTAATAATCCAAAAATACACAAACATTGGGGAAATCATCTAAAAGAGATTAAATTGTCTTATTTTTTTCACTGCTATTTCCTATGAAATTTTCATTTTCTATTATTCATAATTAATTTTATTTTTTTCCCAAATTACGTCTATAAGAAAAAACCTAATTTAAATATAAAAATACTTACCTAAATAAAAAAAGTCGGGTATGTTACCTTGGGGTTTTCAAGACAAAACCATACAACCTCTAATCATTTTGTTACGATATTATAATTAAAGGAACCGTTTGACCAAATTTGGATACGGGGGGTTTTTTTGGGGGCTGATCAGAATATGAAAATTTTGGGGGAAAGTTTGTTTTCGAATATCCATCAAAAGTTTAAAATCAAACAACCTCATTTACACTATTCATCATTCTTTTTGTACAGAATTTTGATTTTTAACTAAAATTTGGGAAAACAATAGTTAAAAAACATCTTTTTAAAAATTGTTTTTATATTTATTTTATTAATTAATTTCTTTCAAACGCTGCAACCAGGTATACAAATATACAACATGGCCCCCCGTTTGAAAGTGATACTTGGAAAAAAAATGAAGAAAAAGGGTAAAATAAACAAAAAAATTTTAAAAAGGGGTTTATAAAATATTGTGTGCCCCTTTAGTGTAAAAAAACAAGAATTGTGTACAAAAAAAAGGGGGAATATAGTTAAATGAGGTTAGTTTGACTTTCAAGTTTGATGATGAAATCTCGAAACGAAAGTTTTGCCAAATTTTTTTTTCAGTTCGTGATCAGGGCCCCCAAAAAAACCCCCGTATGCCAAATTTGGTCAAAATCGGAGTTGCGGCCACTTTCTAGACAATTACCCCCTATTATAATAAAAACAATAAACACAAAATTATAGTCACAATTTAACACTAATCACTAAAATAAAAAGGTTATAGATACTCACACAAAACAAAACAATCGAAACTAATACGGCGCAATGGTCACAAACCACAACGAAAATGACCAAATACGGTACTACGGCCCCATAAAGAAAAATGTGTTGCCTAACTACACACTGATTTATCGGGTTTTAAGTAGGAACACTTAAATTATTTAGTGGAATTTTGTTATTGCGCAGAATGGGGGGGCCAACTCTGACAGTTATTTTCATACTGGGGGGGACATTTTTTGATCAAAGGGGGGCCCTAGCTTTGGGGCTTCCATACACCTTTAAATTTCCCTTTGGGCTGGAAAAAAATAAAGGGAAAAAGGTGAGAAAAAAAAAACCCCTTGGGGAAACAAGGAGAAAAAATTTTTAAAAGAGGCGGGGATTTTCTCACAACGGATTTTTAAACCCTTTTTTTTAAAAAATCGTAATATTGTTGTCTACAAAGTTTTATAGGTATTACAATTTATTATATTTTATTAATTCGTCTTAGTTTCCAGGTTTTCTCTCAGTCAGGAATTTTTTTAAAGCAATATTAATCCACTTGTTTTCGGTGTATGCATATCAAGGATGAAGAAAGGTTTCCTCTTAAGAGATATTGATAGACTTTTACCAACTCTACTAATTTATCTTTCTGAGTTCCACTACTTACAATATTGTTGTCTTTCTTTTAAAACAGTTTTTTCATTTTTCTTTTTATAAATATAACTCAATTTTTAAATACACAAATTAACAAAATTACCGGTAAACGATTAATATTTTATAGGTTATGTTTACTATTTGCTTTTTTAAGAGCCAGTCGACAAAATTTCGAAATAAAACTCGAATAATACTCAAGAATGTAAAAAAAAACGGGTAATTGAGAGTCATTTGCGACATTTGCCGATTGCGACATTTTCAGTTGACTGGAAATTTAACCTCCGGTATAGAGGGTTTTTGGACTCTCTGAATTTATTCTTGTTTTGTAAATATTCTTTATTTTCGTACACAAAATTAATTATTTTATTCAGTTTTTGACATCTCGTTTCGTACCCTAAAAACTATGGTAGATTGTTGCCTCTAATGGTTCATAAAATATAGTAAAATGAATTAAAACTAATATAAATAAATATCAAAATATTTATTGCTCACATATAAGATTAGTTTATTGTTCCTACTTTTAGTGATTTATTACGTCTGAAATATAATTGGGGAAAATAAAAAGCCGCTTTAACTAACCAGAACTAACTATGACCGACCAGAACTAGGGCCTTTAAATTTGTCTAAATTACTACGTAAAAGTTATTAACAAAATTTTAATAATTTTTAATATAATATTTATTTGGTTCATTTTTTGGGTGGTCCCAATGGTGGGTGTACGAAACGAGAAGCATAAAATTGACTAACTAAATCAGTGTACAAAACGAAAATATTTCAGCTAAATTTCTGAAGAGTACGAAACGCGAGTGTACGAAATTAGAAAACACCGGTTTCTAAAGTTGTAGAAAATGTATCTTGTAATAAGTGAAAGACATTGACTACACGTCCTGTTTATTTTAAAAATAACTAATAAATTGATCCTTGTTTTAAAGCCCAAAAAACAAACAAATTTTTTTAAAACGGGGTTTTGGAAAAAGGGGGCCCAAACCCGCCGGCCACATATGGGTAAACCCAAAAATAATGCAACTTTCGTTATACTATTTTTTTTTTTGGGGCGCTCGGTATTAAATTTAGAGGGGGGTAAAAATGAGAAATATAAAATTTTTTTTTTTTGAAGTATTTGGGTTTTCATAAGATATTAAATTAAAATTTTGGGCGGGGGGTTTTTTGGAACGAAAAAGAACCCACGGATTCGCTATCCCTTGAGAGGGCCACTTGGGTATATTGATGTGTTAAAAATACCAAAATTTTTTTGTACCTGTATAAAAAAAGTTCTAGAAAAAAAATTTAATTACCCAAACCTTTTCTTGTAAAAAAAGTATTCTTAGTAAAATTGGCCTGAGAATCCGTTTTTTAGATATCTTAATTTTAAAATCTAGATACATTTTAACAAGTTAACAAAAAAAAAACGTAAATTATTTTTTCTAAATTAATGCTAAATTATTTATTATAATAAAAATCATAGAATAATGACCCTAAATTATTTGTTCAACGTAATTTTCCCTTCATTTGTATACAGTATACACATAGAGCACTCTTTATTAAAGAAAATCTAAGGCTTTGAAAAATATTTGGTTTCAACCTGAAATGCTCTCCAGCTGCAATGATTCTTTTCAAATGATCCTCGTTTAAAATCGGAACCATATACACAAAGTCTTTCATACATCCCCAGACTGAAAAATCGGGCGAGCGGGGTGGCCACGGAACAGGAGCATCTCGACCCCGACCAATCCAGCGATTAGGAAATACTTGATGTAAATAGTTCCTAAAATTTATAGCAAAATGAGCCGGAGCACCGTCGAGTTGAAAAACCCAAAAATTTTGTCTTAAATTTGGAGGCAAATCATCAACAAATCGGGCAGTATTTCTTTAAGAAAAAAAGAAATGAATCACCATTCAAATTACCTGGTAAAATAACAGGTCCTACAAGAAAGTTATTCACAACACCTGCCCACACATTGACTTTAAAATTTTCTTGATGTGTCTCAACAGGCCCTAGGATTCTCTTCACCCCTATTTTGCGTTATGGATATTTGTCATTCCGTTTTTGGGAAAGTGGCTTCGTCAGTAAAAAAGAATTGCTCTTATAAAATCCACATTTCTGTTATTCATTTCACATAACCATCTACAAAAAAAAACTCTTTCCTGGGGTCGTTGGGTAAAAAACCCTGTTCTTTTTGAAGATGAAAAAGGGTAAAGTTGTTGACCCGAAAAAATTATGTGCCTCGGTTTTCCCAATATTTTTCCCCCCCTTTACCAAAAACCCCAGTACTAATGTTTGGTGATTCTTCGACAATTCTTTAAATTTCTTCCTCTTGTTTTTCCCCTTGAACCGCATAAGGTCGGCCGCAATTTCCCTTCCGTCTTTCGCTAAAACTTCCAGTCTCCCCTTTGGCGGTTAATCAAATTTAAAAAAATTTTTTTTAGATGAAATCGGTTTGGGGAAAGTCTGGGCATAACGTCTAACGGCTGAACTGCATTGAAGTCACATTTTCCTAGTTGAGAATTGACAGGTATTTACTGTTTAGAATAATATTTAAAACTTACCAGACATCAAAACCATATCCGCCATTTCGGGAAAGGGTACATTTCTTGGTCTATGAGCCATTATGGTTTTATAAGTTGTAAGAAAACACACCAAATACAAATATGTAATTAAAAAATGTAGATTTATTTTAGGAGTAATTGAGAAGCTTGTTAAGAGCGTCAGAAGCGTTTAAATTTGTTACTTTGACAGTACGTAAAAAGTTACTGGTGCCCGAGGTCAGCCAATTTGTTTAGAAAGAATTATCTAGATTTTAAAATTAACGGATAATCAGGCCGACATTTACTAAGAATACTTTTTTTACAAGAAAAGATTGGATAATTAGAATTTTTTACTAGAACTGTATTATACAGGGGTACAAAAAAGTTTTGGTATTTTTAACACATGCAATATACCACAGGTGGCGCCCTCTGCAAGTTATAGCGAATCCCTGAACGTATTTCAATTTCTCGTTCCAAAAAATCCCCTCACACCAAATGTTAATTTAATATCTTATGAAACACTCGACTTACTTCAAAAAAACAATTTTATATTTCTCATTTTGACGCCCTGTATATTGAATACCGAGCGCCCAATTAAAAAATGGCCTAACGAAAGTCGCATTATTTTGGTCCACCCTATATGTGGCCGGCGGATTGGCCTTCTTTTTCCGGACACCCTGTAGAGTCGCTGTTTAAGCAAAACACTATTTTAAATTAAGATGTTAAAGGCACTTAAAAATGTTTCTATTTCAGTCTTTATCGCTTATTTATTAATAAGTATTATAAAACAAGCCGGAGCGTCATGACCGAGCTAATATTATTTCGTTGCAGTTTGCAGGTCATAAAACTGTGCTAAACGAGGACGTTCACATTTTCTGTTTATCAACACGACGCGCGAGCGTCAGTCACGATGATACGAGTTATTAGGTAAACGCATTCGGTAATCAAAAGTGGTACTTTTAAAGGTATTTAAATAAACATTTGTTTAGAAACAGGACTAATGGCCGGTTACACCAAAATTATCTTAAGTGAGCTTTACTGAGAAGCTCCTAAAATTGAAGGCCGCTTAATTTTTTTTTGCAACTCAGAGCTGAGTAGAAATCGAATCCAGGAATCGATTACTTTTTAAGGATCCGAAGGCTGGAATCGATTACTTTACAAAAATAGGATCCGTGATCCGGATTCGTTATATAATTTTAAAATGATCCGAAGTCAAAATTTGTCGGACACTTTTAGTTTTTGAGTTATAACGTCCCACTCGGACCTAACCTTAAAACTGTACAAACTTTTCTAAAATTCCTCCTTCTTAAAACTGATTACAGACAAAATGGAAGATTTTATGGAAATACACTTATTATTTTATAAGATAAATTTAATTTCACCTTCATTTAACAAATATTTTAAATAAAAAATAGAACAATAAATTTTAACTCTTAAACATGTCAACAAAATTGTCTAGTGATTTTAGACAGTTTTATGTTGGTACGCCATGGACCCGCGAAACAATTGAATGGCTTACTTTTCAAATTTAAATCGCGAAAAATAAAAATAATTCAAATTTATAAAGTAGGCCATTCAACTGTTTCGCGGGTCCATGGCGTACCAACATAAAACTGTCTAAAATCACTAGACAATTTTGTTGACCTTTTTAAAAGTAAAAATAATATTTTTGTTGTGGCTATTTTTTATGAAAAATATTTGTTAACTGAAGGTGAAGTCAAATTTATCTTATAAAATAATAGGTGTTTTCCATAAAATCTTTAATTTGGCTGTAATCAGTTTTAGAGGAGGAATTTTAAAATTAATTTTAGGTTGGAGTGAAGTTATAACATAAAAAGTAAAAGTGTCCGACAAAATTTGACCTTAGATTCGTGATCAGCGCCCCAAAAAACCCCAGTATACAAAATTTCAATTAAATCGGCCGTGGGCCCGGTAAGTAAAAAATTACCAGAATTATTAACAAATTTCATTTATTTAGAAAAAAAGTTCATCTTTCACAATTCTGTGACCTTATAAGATAGTGTATAAAAATATTGGTTTGCTTTGCCTGACAGAAAACTTGCTGGTTGACATCTGTTTTCACGGTACTATGACAACCAATGTTATTCACAACTGACGCCATATTTTGATTTATAGAATATATTAAAAGTTTTCGTTCGTTCAACAAATACCTAGGAAAAGTCGTAGAAAAAGTATAGTATTCTACTCCCATGTAATAGCACTAATAGCTATTACTTACGTGTCACGGTTAGTTTTTATTCCTAGGTTTGTTTTTAATAATTTAGTTTGTTTACCTTAAAGCAGTTCGGTTTTAATTTTTTTTTGCAGATCATTTTTGGCAAAAGGCTCCAAATTTTATTGTAATTGCTGGGTTACTTCTGTCTTTCTATCGCCTTTGGTATCCTACCTTATGCTTTACGTTGCTTTTTTTCCCTTGCAGTATGGTGTACTAAAAAAAATTAACATAAGATACCTCGAATCGATAACTGGCGTTAATTTTGTTCGATGCAACATTAATTTTGAGGTACATCTTTCACTATTGACTAAACCAAGCTTATTAAGTAGGTTAGATTCACTTTGTATAAATCAATAGTTTCTAATTTAAGCAGGGACTTACCTTTAAAATGTTTGTATTTTGAATTAACCATGTCAGGGGTTCATAATCAAATTTTGTTTCTCTAGGTATTCGGTATGGTTTTCCCCTATATACAATCCTCAACAGCTTGTGGGTTTGTCTAGAAATTACATTTCCTTAGCAGTTTTGCTTTTATTGGCTATGTAGGTAGGTTTGTTTATTACCTTCCGTATTTACCTTAGTTTGTTTACTTTATTTTCTCTTCCCAACAGTTGTCATAGGGGTCACAAGGGCCAGAGCAGTTTCCTTTGCCTCTAGAGTCTCTTTTGTACAAGTTCTTTGTATTTTATCCTCTTTGCTTTAAAATTGTAAACATTTGTTATTCTGGCTTGTTGTATAATTTTGTTTGAATATATTTTATACTAAAAGAAACAAAGAATATATACACAAGCGCCATCTAACGGCGATTTATTAAAACTTTAACGCTAATTAGCGTAGCCAATTAACGTAACTGTCAAAAAAAACATCAAAAAAGAATAATTTAATAAAACTGCGATTTTTGCAATAAATTGACCACAACAAACCCCTTAAATTGGTGTAATTAGGGTAATTAATAATTAATTCTTACTGAAATTCGACTTGCCCAACGCATGACGTAATATATAAAAAAAATAATGAAAATCCCCTGAACCACCAGCGCGTCGTAAGAAAACCCAAATAAATCTATTAATGTACCGTTTTATACGGAAAATACTCAGTTAGAATAAGTCTAGAAGAACTTACCCAAGATGTTAAGGGGTATTTTCAACTGACACGTGATCCCTGCGGCGTCGAACTACAAGTCCTGCAATGCAGATTTCTTTCCCGAAACAGCCAAAAGGCAACGCAAACCAACAAAATTTACACAAAACCAAAGGTAACTTAAATCGGGAAAGATTTTTGGGAAATTTGCAGCACAAATCCTACAAAGATGGCTTGAATACCAGTAGCTGCAAATTTTCCTAGTTCTCGGCGAAGATTGACGTGAAAGTGGTAAAACATGGCCGATGGCCTTTGTCCTTCTCAAAAAGTACCAGTGGGCGCACGCACATTCGCTGTTAATTCTAGGAATTTTCTCGTCCCCAACTGGCAACATCGTTACAACATTTTGAGTGAAGCCAGAATAATAAATGTTTACAATTTTAAAGCAAAGAGGACAAAATACAAAGAACTTGTACAAAAGAGACTCTAGAGGCAAAGGAAACTGCTCTGGCCTTGTGACCCCTATGACAACTGTTGAGAAGAAAAAATAAAGTAAACAAACTAAGGTAAATACGGAAGGTAATGTAAACAAACCTACCTACATAGCCAATAAAAGCAAAACTGCTAAGGAAATGTAATTTCTAGACAAACCCACAAGCTGTTGAGGATTGTATATAGGGGGAAAAACCATACCGAATACCTAGAGAAACAAAATTTGATTACGAACCCTTGACATGGTTAATTCAAAATATAAACATTTTAAAGGTAAGTCCCTGCTTAAATTGAAACTATTGATTTATACAAAGTAAATCTAACCTACTTAATAAGCTTGGTTTAGTCAATAGTGAAAGATGTACCTCAAAATTAATGTTGCATCGAACAAAATTAAGGCCAGTTATCGACTCGAGGTATCTTATGTTAATTTTTTTTAGTACACCATACTGCAACTAAAAAAAAAGCAACGTAAAGCATAAGGTAGGATACCAAAGGCGATAGAAAGACAGAAGTAACCCAGCAATTACAATAAAATTTGGAGCCTTTTGCCAAAAATGATCTGCAAAAAAAATTAAAACCGAACTGCATTAAGGTAAACAAACTAAATTATTAAAAACAAACCTAGGAATAAAAACTAACCGTGACATACGATGATAAAGTTTGCGTCACGAGCCGAAGGCGAGTGACGTAATTCGTAACGTATAATTACATGCTCATTAAATAATATACTATTTCCATACAAGTGTTTCAGATTTTTCAAGAAAAAACATGTCACCTTAAAGTGTCATGACGACTGAATTTCAAAGCAAGTATACAACTTTTAAACTTCCTTAGTTCGAAAACCAGTAAATTTAGGCCTATAGTGTTTTATATAAAAAAATGCTTATATAAATAAAATATCAAGTCAAATACAGGGTGTTTTATTTAAAAAATCATAACTATGTTTTGCCACGTCTTTATGATGCATCCTGTATAATATCCAAAATTATGTTTGAACTCTCCAAATTTGCCCCTATAACTTTCATAGTTCACATTTTTTTAAGGAAATTTTAAATAAAAAAGTTAAGGGAGTTGGTAGTTTTCGAATAGTCACCCGGTACTGTCGAAATTTATGTTTTGAAGTAATAACGTACTTTTAACCTGCTTTGTATATCTACAAAATAATTAATTGTCTGCTCTGTAAACGGATTTTAATATTTTTGTTTACTAGTGGAAACATTGTCAGTACTGACATAAAATTTTATTTAATATTTCCAGGAGTCGCAACTGTCCTGCTTTTATTTATCTTAAGGTGAAAAGTAAAGTCCGTTGAAAATTAGGGTAAAATTTTAATTTACGGACAACCACGCCGATTTTCATGAATTTTTGCATACAGGGGTTTTTGGGGCGCTGATTACGAATCTAAAATCAGTTTTTCCCGGCAACCTCTGGTTTTTGAGTTATAAGGCCTCCAAGTGGACTAACTTCAAAATTTTCCCTTCTTAAAACTGTTTACCAACAAATGGGAACATAAACTGATCAGGCACATATTTATATTAAACAAATATACTAAAATTTACAATAAATTATTGTCTATTTTAAGAAAAAAATATCTCAAATAAATCCACTTTTCTGTACGTTCTAAGAGGATATATGATGTATAACTGGTTGCCTGATTCATTATTAAGCCGTCAAAATATAAAAAATAAATGTATTTGAGCTGTTTTTTACTAAAAATAAGCAATAAACTTTTGTAAATTTTACTGTATTCGTTTAATAAATAGGTACCCAATCAGTGTATGTTCCATTTTGATGGTAATCAGTTTTAAGAAAGAGGAATTTTGGAAAAATGTCCATTTTGAGGTTAGTCCACTTGGAGGCCTAATAACTCAAAAACCACAGGTTGCCGGAAAACACTGATTTTAGATTCGTGATCAGCGCCCCAAAAAACCCCTGTATCCAAAAATTCATGAAAATTGGCGTGGTGTCCGTAAAGTAAAATTTTGCCAAAATTATTTTACAATCATTTTTAGTAAAATTGACGTAATGGAGGAAGATAAAGATAAATCTCATTCCTGATGAAATTTTGCAAAAATCCAATGAGGCTACAGGGCAGCTAGTACCAGTTTTACCGGACTAGTCCGGTAAATTTTTTTACCGGACTGAATACTGTAAAAGTTCATATTCCGGACTAAAGCCAAGTATGTATTTAAAAATGCGTTTTACAGTACAGTATAAAATAAATAAATTTTGCATGTATCTTGCAGCCAAATAAGTTTTATCCTTTTAGAAAATTCTTTAATATGTCTGTATAAGTTTGAAATATAAAAACCGCTTTATTTCAAATAACCAATTTTACGACATTTATTGTGCCCCCCCTTTTATCTTTAAAGGATAAAAGTCAAAACCCAGTATTAAAAGTAAAATGAAACACCCCGTATACAACTTAGATGAATTATTGACTAAGGTCACTGACACTCTCAAAGTTTTACATGATTACGATAAGTTTTTACATCAATCAATGCCCCACGATCGACGTAATTTAGCATTCAGTTTACAATCCCAAAATTAGGTAACCCGTTCCGTCTAACAGTACACCATCTGTCCATATTAATGTGCGACTTTTTGCGAACTCGAAAATAATAAATAATCAATGAGCGAGAAGGTCTCAATTAAAACAACAGTTACATCAATAAAAACCCGAGATTAACGTCAGCTTATTAATGTTTTTTTAGCGGTTTTAATTGGGCCTAAGTCTGTTTTATGGACTGTTAAAACACAGGTGTAAAGAACGGTTTGCATAGCAAAATAGAAGTTGCTTTGGTGTAGTCCTTTGCAGGTTTAAAGAGACGGGCGGCGCGGCGTGTCCTACTAATAAAAAAACGTCGAACGAGCACTAAAGCTAGCCTACAACACTTTTTGTCAAACAATATTAAATATAAAAGGGTCGATATTGTTCCTTAACACCTTCCAAACGGAATCAATTCCTTATATTTCTAATTTGAAAAAAATCGTTTATAAATCCAAAATCCGCTTTCCCCACGTTTTGACTTCCCGGTATGAGCCTCCCTAGCAAGCTTTTAGGAGGGGTGAATTTTCAAACGTGTAAGTAATATCCATGCCCTTGGATCATAGGCCCCACTTTGATTTATGTCGTCAAGAAGGTCGCCATAGTCGAACCCAATAAGCCATACTAATATGGCGTCACTTAAGGTCCGCCATACTGACCGAAATGTGTAATTTTTCCACTGTAGACATGGACCATGGGCCCCACGCTGTGGTTTCGTGATCTTTGTTAACAATGAACTGTAGAACAAAGAATTTAAAACGCCTTACCTTTGGGGCGTCGCCAAGTGACCGCCATACACAGAAAGAACATATTATCAAATGAGAGTATTTAGATATTTTTGTTTATATATTTATTTAAATTGAGATTACCGATTCTTATTTGAAGAAAGCCACCTTAAAAGAAATATTTCAAAATGATTAATAAAATTATTTCATATCCTCAGAATATATTTTCACTTTAAAAATACAGTCTAAAGCTAAGACTTTCATGATTTTGGTTTGAACTTCTTTATTCTTCAGTTTAAAATAACATATAATTTTACTTTGAATTTCAGTTACTTTTAAAATAAAAACTGGTCATTTACAATTAAAATGACATATCATTTAAAGAAAGCGTCCTGTATGTTCAATTTGAAACATTTGGATTGCTCAATTTGAGAATATATTTGCAATATAATCTAAATATAAAATTTTTGAAATTCGGAAATTTTCATTTCTAGAAAGTCCACCTACGATGTACCCCGAATGGCACCGGAAACTGGCGGTGCTTGGTTTTCCGGTCATTCTTGTGATTATAGATCAAGGTGAAGGGTATAGCGAAATTTAATCGGACTGTTCTAGTCTCGTTGCACGTGTTTTTGTTTTGGGTGTTTGTACGATTAAATAATGGGAGTTGAAGACATTTTACAACAGTGGGGATGTGATAGTGTTATCCAAGCCTAGGTAAGTATTTACACCATTGTTTTATAAAACTGTTGTCCAAAAAACCAAGGGTCGATAGATCTCAATTGTCACCAAAACAGGCATTTTTATTTAAATAAACTTACCTATAGGAGCATACGCTTTTGTTTCGTAACTAAACATGTTTATATAAAATGTTAGATATTAACTGATTAAAAACACTACTAAGTACATTGTATAAACCATTAATATTGTTACAGGCTACAGAATGAGTACAGAGTGTGATAAAATTCAGTATACCTAACAAACAATATATACATATACCTACCTACATGTCTAATAAATTGTATATTTTTAGGCATTATTTTTAAAATAAAAATTTCTTATTTAACTATTCAAAAAATCTTAAATGGAATTGAAAGGCATTGGCGCGCGTTACATTTTTTAAAACTTGCCAGGTAGGAATATGGGTAAATGAAATTGACTAAAGCTATTCTAAGCAAACTGCTATTAACCTAAATTAAATTATTCTATACTTCCTACAATTCTATAAACTAAACACATATTTTAAAAGTTCGTAACAATGTTTTTTTTTTGATATTTAGAAATTCATTCAGAATATTTTATTAAATATTTATGTTTTTATATTATGGTGTTTTGAATTTTAGGTAATCCTTTATCATTGACAATAATCGACAGACGCAAAAATACATAGGCCCTTTTTTTACTTTTTAGTATTAATCGAAGTAAAATGTTTTTTTTTTAGTTTGCAGTGTTATGGGGTGTAGTAAAGCACTTTATTCGCAAAAGTTGGTCATTTCTGTATTTTTTTTTACCGCAAATTAGTAGTATTATTGTTCTAAATAACGACAAATATGTTTAAAATAGTAAAAAAATAGTAATTTTTTATTAAGTCGATTTTTTTTAAATCTCTATCAGGCTAGCGGGGGTAAATAAGTAAATCTCGATAAAAAAAAGTCACTGAAATTGTAGCTAATTAGTTGCTAAAATGATGATTTCGTTGTCCAAGGCATTTTTAAAAAATCGAAATTACTGCTGTATTGATATAAAGATAGCAGGAATGGAATTTTTGATAAATCGTTAATTACCTGTCAACTGTATCACACGATCATGATGCTAATTTGTTGCTATAAATTAGCAATATCAAAATATTAAGGTAATTAACGATTTATCCGAAATTCCTGCTATCTTTATGTCAATATCGCAGTAATTTTGATTTTTCGAAATCGGCTTGAGCAACAAAATCCTCATTTTAGCAACTAATTAGCAACAAATTAGCTACAAATTACAGTGATTTTTTTATCGAGTTTTGCTTATTTACTCATGCTTCCCGAAAGATCTTTTTTAAATCACCTTTTTATGACGTCAGAAGTCTGTCATAAAATTGGGTACACTTATTTTTCACATATCCTGCTTGATACAGTTTAGCTAGAACCAAAAAACAGGCTTTAAAAGACGCTCTTTCCGATCTCAATTTGTTACGTAAATAATTAAGGTCAAACGTAAACTTAAATACGCTTAAAACAAAGGGGGAAACTCAAGGCTAGCCCGGGTTATCCGGAGCTTGCTTTAATAAATCTGCAAAAAAGTTCCAGGAGGGCTAAACTGTTAATATTGTTAAATAATAAAGTTTTCATGAAAATATCCTCGAAAATAAGAAAGAAAAACATATTCCTCTAAAAATAAATAAAATATTTTGTTTAACGTTAAAGCGTACTACAGCAACTGGATTTTGCAAAGAAGCTTTTAATAAAAGGGTAATTAAATCACTGCAGAAATAAAGGTACAGGATGTCCCATTTTCGACACTTTTATAGGGTATCTTCGTAATTGTTAGTATATCAAAAAAGTAATGTAGGTGTCATGTGATCTTTTTGGTAAGCTTAAAATGGAAAAAAATTTGAGAGGTAAACCACTGCAGGAAGTCTTGGGATGTCTTTGTACACTTAAAGGGCTATCTGGGTAATCCTGAAATTTCCCTTTGAAATCGGGGAAGATTTGGCTTCTTTGGGTTAATTCTGCTTATGAAATCTTGGGAAATCTCTTGAAATCTTTAGGATGTCTTTGGAAATCCCCGATATTTCAAGGAAGTCTTTAACCATTTTGTGGAAATCTTTGGCTATCTTATTGCATATTTCCTCCTTTCTTGCTGCATTTGCGATTTAAATTCACAAGGGCATAGTTGCGTGTTAAATATTTAATTTCAATATTAAACATTTAGTACATATTCTTGATAAGTTATTATTTATTATTTAATTCTTAATTTATTTTTGGTAACACATCTATGTTAATAAAGCATTATTTTATTATTGTTTCTGTATACTGTGACAGTAAATTAAAAAATGGCTTGTTTTCTAAAAATACCCTTTTCCTGTCAAACTAAAAAAAAAAATTTTTCTCGCCTAAAACATCTATCTTATAATTATTTAAACAAACAAAACATATTCCGTGTTCTTTTAAAATATCTTGAATATAACCTTTTAATAAAAGTGGTTTATTTCAAACAATATATTTTTAAATATGTTTTACATTATGGGCAGATTCATGTTTGAAAAACTTCTTGATAAGTATACCCGGCAGAAAAGATTTTTTACAATGAGACCGCTTCGGCCCTGGTCCCGAGGTATAGCTACTAACCAACAATAATCGAGAGACCAGAAGCCGTCGTATTGTATAAGAAAAAAGTGATATCAATTTCGAAGATAAAATGAATATTTTGATCGGTAGAGTTGTTGAGTGTTTCCAAGTATGTTCCTGAAAGAAAATCAACACCACTCTACTTAAAATTGATTAGTAATATAGTGCAGTCTTTTTTGCTACTATATACAACTGAAGAAAGGATATATTTAATGTGGCATTTGGTGTTTGTGTTACGAATTTGGAGAGCCCCTTAAAAGAAAATAATTATCGACTCAATAAAAACTTTATTTGTTTTGTGTTACTTATGCATAAAAATAAACGCTCACTCATTAATAAATCTTGTTAGACTTTATAGAGATGGTCCCAATTTAGAAGAAAGTAGTTTTGTTCCTTGGCTGTACAAGAGCCAACCTCGTGAGCAAACATTCCGCTCAGCTCGTTTACTAATGACTATATTATACTCCACTGTTGTGAATTTTAGTACGCTAAATAACAGGCTAACAAGAATTCACAATTTGCAGTCCATTTTAAATGACGTATTAGATGAATTTATATTTCCATGAAAGCAATCCACTTCAAGAATGGGTGATACAACTCGTGTGCATCCGTATCTAAGAACACATGATTTTAAACTTATGAATAATGAATTTATTGAAAATATTGTTAATCGGGCTTTAAACAGTGCAAAAGGTATTGCTGGGAATGGGAATACCTGTCAAAAATAATACATTTTACAAAGATATTATATTTAATTCCCCAAATTCGTTAGATCTTGATGTAGACATTACTGAAGAAAGTGACCTTTCTGGCGATGACGATATATGTGCAAGCTCCGAAGTAGACAATTTAAATGGCCTTTCAAAACTAACAGATTTAGGCTTTTTTTGATAAAACAATAAATTTAAAAGATTAATTTATTTTTAAATACTTCGGAAGTAACGAAAAAAAAATTCTAATTTTTTAAGTATATGAATAAGCGGGATACAAAAATCTACCTTTTGTTGGTTTTTCAGTTAGAAACCTAAAAAAGTTAGTTCTGATGGGTTACTTAGGTTTAAAACTTAGTATTTAGATAATTGCAACGATGACACAGCCCACCAAAAAAAAAAAAAAAGTTGAAGGTCCGAAAGACTTTACCATGATATCTTAATGTTATTGGGGTCGCTGAATCCGAATTCGTGGTCAGTTTGACCCCATCAGGTCAGGGTCAGTGGCATTTCAAGGTCAAATCGCAACCAAATTTGAAATAAGTACACATTCTTCAACTTTCGTTGCGATTAATTTTGCAGATTTGACTTTAAAATGACCTTAATCGTGACCTAAAGTTCCGAAAGACTTAAAAATGGTATCTTTATGTTTTTTGGGTCGCTGAATCCGAATCAGGGGTCAGTTTGATCCCATCACGTCAGGGTCATGGGCAACAAATTTGAAGAGTGTATACTAATTTTTTAAGGTCATATATCAGTTTGACTTTATTGGGTCACGCTCACGAGATATTTCAAGGTTAAATTTGCCAGACTTGACCACGGATTCATACTCAGCGACCTTAAAAACATTAGTATTTACTCTTCAAATTTGATTACAAATAATTTTGCAGATTTAACTTTGAAGTGCCCTTGACCCTGTCATGATGTGGTCAAACTGGCCCCGGATTCAGCGACCTCAAAAACATAAAGATATCTTAGTTAGAGTTTGTCGAAATCCTTAATATTCGTTTTATTGGGCATGCGTAATTTTGCAGAATGATCTTTAAATATGCCTAATAAAGTCTAATAATGTATAGGATTATAGAGAAGCATAATACATTTTAACTCGATTTTTATAAATTTTAAAATTCATATGGCGAATGTCTTAAATATGCCTGGGATATCTGGGAAATCTATAGGATATCTTATATTATACTAGGAAATCTTGGGAAGTCTTAAGAAGTCTTAGGATGTGTTGGGATATCTTTGGAAATTGTTGGAAATCTTAGGAAGTCTTAGGAAATCTTTGGAATCTTTGGGATGTCCCGATGTTTTCGGGGAAGTCTTGAATATTTTGGGAAGTTCCTAAAATCTTTGTACACCCCGATGATTAGTAGTTTACCCCTCAAAGAAGCTTTTAATTAAAGGGTAATTAAATCACCGCGGAAAATAAGGTAGGTACAGGATGTCCCATTTTCGACACTTTTACAGGGTATCTTCGTAATTGTTAGTATTATCAAAAAAGTAATGTTGGATCAAGCTTAAAATGGTAAAATAAAAATTTAAAGGTTTAGCTTGTTTAAGAAATAAGGCGGAAAATCAAAAAAATTGGCAATTTAAGTATGACCCTATGTTTTCTTAGTTAAAAGAGATACAGAAAAATGTTTTCTAAAGTTTTTTTATAATGATTGTTGAATAATTTGACGTTTTTAGAATAAGTAATTAGGGGGGTCATGTAAAAAAGTTATTGAACCAAACCTTATATTTTAATGCATACCTATATATTTAAATTTAAAAAGGTAGCATATTAAATTCTCTTCTTAAAAATATAACACACCATGGATGATATTGATTTTCTATGCGATTTATTTAAATTTTATTACTTTAAACCAACTTAAAAAAAACTAATATTAGAAAGATAGGGGGACCTTTAGGTTAAGTTTATACACATTTTAAACAAAAATTTAAAAAAATTTTAAAAAAAAGTAAATTAAAAAATAGCAAAATTATAAACAATTTTCGTTTTTCAATAATAACTTCTTTTTAAATTTTATTTTAATCTTCCCAAAGAATTCTGAATTAGTCGGGAAAAGGGTTTCCTTTTTTGTATGAGCTTACCAAAGTTGGTAAGGCAAAAATATTCCAATTAATTGATTGTAAACATATTTAAAAGGAAAAATTTTAAAATTCAAAAATTTTTCTTTAAAAAATAAACGGAAACCAAATTTTAACCCCTTTTGTTTAGGGTTATTTTTTTGTTATATTATTTTATGTTTTGTAGACAGTGTTCCACCCCTAAAGGGCCAATGTTTTAACTATGTTACTTTGGAATAAATAAAGAATTATCTATCTATCTAACTCCATTACACCGGGGGTATTGTCGAATTTTAGGACGAGTTTTTAATCGGCTGGGGGTATTGCGAAGCTCGGCAGGCATTCTTTGGCATTTATTAAAATAGAATGGTTTTGAGTTTTTTTTTTAATATTAGGATAACTAATAATTTCATTAATTTTTAAGAATGTTTATGAGTTTATTTTGTTTAGAATAGCAGTTTTTATTTAATTTTTAGGCCTAAGTCTGATAAAAATTGAACAGCTTTTTAATTACTGTTTTATTAAATACAACAGTGATTAACATGACCACATGAAAGAAAAAATATCGTAAAAAATCTCCAAAAAATGCAATTGACAATCACTCCTTTGACGTCCGGCGTCCGGCTAATACTGCCGAGTGCCGATCGCCGTTCGCCGAATCGACCGAATGCCCTGCCCGCGGTATTCCCCTCTTCTTGTTGGGAATCGGCCACAGCACGTTTTCTGTCTGTCTTGATTTTACTCAAGCCTTTGCCTATTAAATTGACAACTCCTTTTATTGCACAGAAAATCTCTGCATGCTTGAAATTGGTTTGCCAGTCGTGTATATATTACCCTTGGATTGCAATAGCGGAGCTGTGGTGTTGCTGGCCCATAGAAGGATCTACGAATGGACCATCGGGTTTGCATTCTAGGGCGTTTTAGCTTGAAAAGTTGTTTTTTAAGAATATACATATTTTTAAGAAAATAAGCAAAATGCAAACAGCAATTGTCGTTTCTTGTAAACATTTTTAAATTTGTTTAGAGTAGGTATATTGTTGGGGATTTAACAGCACCTCTTTTTTTATTTAAGTGACTTCATATCTCTAATAGTTTTTGAAATATGAACGTTAAAACAACAATATACAGTAAGGCCTTTAAAACTTCCCGGGGCCGTATGAAGGGGACCTATTTTGCTGAAAGATTAAATTTCGTCCGAAAATCGCTCCAGTACAAAAGGGAAGCAGATTTTCGGTAGTAGATCTATATATACCTCCGCATTGAACCTTCCTTCGATAAAATACACCAAGTCCTTGTGCACCCAGCCATCTAAACTTTTAACGAAATCGCTCGCCCACTACTAGTGATGAGGAGACCGGCTGGTTTTGGGTCTTGGTCTTGGTCTTGCAGCAAGACCAAGACCAGGAACAAGACCCCTTCTCGCTTGCAAGACCGACCAAGACCTGGGTATGCAAGACCAAGACCAAGACCGAGGGTGCAAGACTACGCAAGACCAAGACCGACCTGCAAGACTCTTGCACTTTTGTCATTTTTTTTTAAATTATAATATTTAATTTTTATATTAATATACAGAGGTATTTTATACAGACATGACAAAAAATATATCGAGATCTGCCTAAAGGCGATTATTTTATGAGTAACGGGTTTTTTTTTTTAAAAAAATAAAAATTTAAATGATCACTTCGTTTTTAAAAAAATGATCTAAATACGATAGTAGATTCAGTAACATGTTTCAAAAATAATAAGATTGTGACTTAATGGTCGCAAAGCTCGATATCTCCAAAACCGTTTACGACAGAGAAAAACAAAAAAAGTAAAAAAAAGTTATAGAAGCTGAAAATTACTTACCTTTTCCCTAATGTGTTTTTAAATTAAGTATCTAGTAGGGTTCATTCCGGAATTTGGGCTCGGGAATTCCCGGGAAATCGTTGGGCTTTGTTCCCGGGAAATCAAGTCGAAAACTCGAGAACTCGAGAAATCATATTTGAGTCAATGAAATTATAAAAATAAAACTATTTTGCGTTTGCCGTTTGTTTTAAACGCGCGGCGGCGGGGCGGCACGGGCCAAAGCACAGTGGTACCCTTTGATCTCGCCGATCGCGCGCGGCAAGCGCTCTGGCGGCGTCGTTTTATACATAATACAATATAGTAGGTAATACACCAGTAATGCCAACCTAGGAAATTATTCCCTAGTTCTAGGGATTTTTTCCTACAATAGGGAAAAAGGGAATTTTATCTAATATCTAGGGAATTTTTAACTTTGGATTGTTTTCAGTTTAATTTATAGAATTTCAGTCAATTTATCGATTTTAATATTAAATGGACTACTAATGACAAGTACCTATTAAATCCTTATACCCTGGGTTATGGTTTGACCATTGCTTCTTGTTGCGCTGATTAATCTAATACGGGTTAATTCGTGGTATCGGGTTTCGGGGAATTACAGATCAACTGCTACTTAGCATCTCTCTGCATGTTGTTGCCCTTTCGTATTTTGTGGTTGTTGCCCACAAAATACTAAGGGAAAAAAGAAATGTCAAGTTCGTGTATTTGTTGCCCCACAGTAATGCCGAGACTGAGCGAGTATTTTCAGTCGTTACCGACGTTAAAAATAAAAAGCGAAATTAATTATCCAGTGAGGCATTAAATGCAGTTGTTTAATTCGTCTTTTTAGTGAAAAACTGCTGCCAAAATTATTCATTAAATGAAAAGCATTTAAGTCTTATGAAAAAGGAAAACCTTTATAAAAAAAAGATTGATTTTAAGAATTTTTAGAATTGTTTTTTTTTTTTGGAAACTTTTATTTTTGTTAATTCATTTTGCTATCTATGTCCATTGTTACCAGAGATTTTAATTTTATGTCTTTTTTGAACTTTTCTACCAATAAAGTCATTTCGTAAATTATTTTTCTATTTAATTTTGATCTAGGAAATTCTAGAGATTTTTTCACAGAAAAATTGGGAATTTTCAGCGAGCTTGGTTGGCAACACTGTAATACACACACGTTCATTAGTGTTTCGACTCTAGCTGAGTTCAGACGGTTTACAAAGTGCAGTACACGCAATTTGTAAATTTCTCGACAACCCGAGAAGACCCGAGAAATTAGCCTCGAGAATTCTCGAGACCCGAGAAATTGATAAGCTCGAGAAATCACGAACCCTAGTATCTAGTGATACCACTTACTGGATCAAAAATTTCCAAAATCCAGGAAAACATTACTTCTTGTGCCACACTGTAAGAAGTGGCATTAGTAGATACTCCCTTAAAACCAAGATATAAAATGTAAAAGTGATGGTTTAATAAATAATATATTTGTCATTTTCTATAGGAATACTTTTTATATAAATGAATTTTAAATTTCCCTTCCGGTTTAGACGAAAAGTCAAAACTAATACCAAAACTATAATGATGACGTCATTTTTTGTCAAAACCGAAAATGATATATAAAAACCATCTACGTCGACATTGTACCTATATGACAGTTAAAGAATTTTCAGCATAATATAAGAGGAAGCGATTTTTTAAATGAATTTTGCTATAATTTTTCTATTTTAGGTTAAAAGCTAAAAATAAGGAAGTTTTCTTAAGTGGTGGTGGATTTTTTGGAAAATTCTGAAATAGAAAATAATTTTACATTTTACGCCCTTTTTTCTATAATTTTTGTATATTCAGTTTTTTACCATTATGAACGGTTTTGGATATATCGATCTTTGTCGCACTATTGAGCCACCTTGTATATGCAGAATGTTTATAAAGTATTTGTACAAACTTTGTACGGTAAATGTTTGACTAATTTGAACATATAAAGTTTATTTGAACTGAAAAGCTTTCTAAATACCTTTTTTTTAATTAGAAACCAATGTTTCCATATCAGAATCATTTTCATGGAAAGATCACATCTGGTTGAAATTAAAAGTTTTTTTCCTGCCCTCAAAGTACTCAGTATTGTAATTTTATATGCTTCTTCAAAGAAAATTTAAATATTTCCTATCACTAAAATGAAGCGCTATAAATAAATAAACCCCTACATTTAAAATATCCTTTTCAATCAAATAATTTAAATGTACATGTAAGGTTAAAATTGGTAGGATTTTAAAATTTTAAAGCAAAAAATATAGTCTCCATCTTTATTTATTTGAAAGTATTAAAAATATATATATTTTATTAAAGATTGCATAGTTTAAATAATTACTAATAAAAAAAGCAAGACCAGCAAGACTCTTGCAGCAAGACCAAGACCAAGACCGGGTGGTGCAAGACCAAGACCAAGACCTTCTTTGGGCTTGCAAGACCAAGACCAAGACTAGCCCGGTCTTGGTCTTGGTCTTGCTTGGCTCATCACTAAATTTTGGGTACTTTCGACTCATAAAAAATATATATTAAAAAAAATTAAACAAAAAAAAATATTTTTTTAATCTATATTCAATAAATAATTTCTTGACATTTGAAAACATTTTATTATTTATACAGATTTTTTGATTGTTTGTTAAGCGCGCTCACAAGTATGCGTCCCTTACGCCGTCTCTCTAACATGATGTAATTGTTAAGGAAAGCAATGTTATCAGCAACTTTATAGTAAAAAGTCATAAAACCTTTTTTATTTGTATTTCAATAAAGAATATGAAAACAATTTGTCCGGTTTAAACAATATGGCACCAGGTGGCGATATAGTGTTTTAACCGATAGTTTTCGGTACTCATGCGTCGATTTCTCCAACACTATAATAACTTTTGCAATTTTTTGCGTGCTTAAAAATCCTTCAAATACATTTTTCTTTCCATATCCAATAAGCTGTCGCTCATATTTTAAACTTGTTGATTAGACTATACAGGGTGTTACTTAATGGTATGTCATAATTTGAAGGAGGCATTCCTGGGTCGATTTTAAGTCGAAAAGTTCATATAAACGTGGGCCCTAAAATGCTTAGTTATTAAGATACAGGGTGTTAAAGTTTTATTTTATTTTCACTTTTTAATACATTTTTCAAAGACGGTTTGAGATATTGAACTGAATTTTGGCACAGGATATTATGGCATAAAAACACACTTTTCAGATGTCATTTAATTTTTTTTGCAACCAGTGGCGTAGCTATGACGAATTTTCAAAACAATTTTACAAAAAAATACTACGCCATTGATTTGGGAAAAAATTATGGTTTTATAATAATTATCAATCAATTATAAACAAAAATCCCTCTTTAATTTTTGCCGTAAAACTTACCGTTTGGGAGAAATCGTTAATTAAAAAAATGTCTATGTACCCAAATTGCATCTTGAAAATTATTATTGAAATAAATCAAGTTAGCTTTGCTCGTTGCCAGCGATTGTTGTTTTGTTGTTGTAAACATTATGACACTGACGTTAATTATCATTCTTGACAGTTTGTATTTATTTCTCCTTCGATCTTAAAACGTGCATTTTGCTAGTTAAAAAAATGGTAAATTATTCTAATTTGGAAATGACACAAATGCATTTCCTTTATGGTCTAGCTAATGGTAATGCTGTGGAGGGGCGTTTGTATCAAGAAAGGTATCCTAATCGCGCTCTCCCAGATAGACGAACATTTATAAACATTCATCGTCGTCTGACTGAATCTGGCAGTTTTAAAGCTAATATTTCCGAGGGAAGGCCCCGTACAGTTAGAACACCGGCAGTGGAGGAGGCTGTCCTGCATGCAGTCGAAGAGGATGGGAGATTTTAAGAGATTCTTTGTTATATCCTTTTCACATACAAAGGGTTCAGGCATTGCTTCCCAGAGATTATGAACCACGTACGCAATTTTGTAGATGGTATCCCAAAAAATAACAGAAAATCCTCATTTTGATGCCAAAATATTGTTTACGGACGAAGCAAATTTTTCAAGAAATGCAATAACCAATTTCCATAACAATCATTACTGGGCCCAGGAAAACCCTCATGCGATTACAGAGACACATTTCAGGAACAATTTTCACTGAACGTTTGGATCGGTATCGCATCCGACCATTTAATTGGACCATTTTTTTACCAGGACGCCTTAACGGACAGGATTATTGTAATTTTCTCCAAAATGATTTGCCTTTGCTTCTTGAAAATGTTCCTCTTCAGTTACGGCAACAACTTTGGTTTATGCATGATGGCGCTCCCGCCCACTTTAGCATATTGGCTCGTGAGCATTTAAATAGAGCCTACCAAAATCATTGGATAGGTCGTGGAGGACCACAATTTTGGCCATCTAGATCGCCTGACCTGAACAGCCTAGATTATTATTTGTGGGGATACCTAAAAACATTAGTTTATCATACACCAATTGTGACATTAGAAGAACTCAGAAATAGAATTATTGACGGATGTGAAACTATCCGAAACACGCATGGAATTTTGAAGGGGTTCGTAATTCAATGAGAAGAAGAGCAGAAGCCTGCATAGAGGCGAAAGGTGGTCATTTCCAAAATTTTTTGTAAATTATGTATGTATTGTATTTAATTTTATGTTTTGTTAAGTTTTAAAAAATAGCTTAAAATAAATATTTGAAAATGTATTTAAAATTGAAAATAAAAGTTTAACAATCAAAATGATAATAACGTCAGTGTCATAATGTTTACAACAAAAAAAACAATCGCTGGCAACGAGCAAAGCTAACTTGATTTATTTCAATAATAATTTTTCAAGATGCAATTTGGGTACATAAGACATTTTTTTAATTAACGATTTCTCCCAAACGGTAAGTTTTACGGCAAAAATGAAAGAGGATTTTTTGTTTATAATTGATTGATAATTATTATAAAACCATAATTTTTTTCCCAAGTCAATGGCGTAGTTTTTTTTTTTTGTAAAATTGTTTTGAAAATTCGTCATAGCTACGCCACTGGTTGCAAAAAAAATTAAATGAACATCTGAAAAGTGTGTTTTTATGCCATAATATCCTGTGCCAAAATTCAGTTCAATATCTCAAACCGTCTTTGAAAAATGTATTAAAAAGTGAAAATAAAATAAAACTTTAACACCCTGTATCTTAATAACTAAGCATTTTAGGGCCCACGTTTATATGAACTTTTCGACTTAAAATCGATCCAGGAATGCCTCCTTCAAATTATGACATACCATTAAGTAACACCCTGTATACCAGCGTTCCTTAATTTTGGTTCCCTACTCTTAATATTCATACTTTATGTCTCATAAAGCCGTTTTACTGTCAAAACGTGTTGACTCCTTTGTTTCCAATAATAACCATACTAATAAAGCGCTCACGATTGATTTACTAATCGTTTTGACAGTTAAAATAAGCTTAGGAAGTTCATAACTGAACGTTGCTCGCTCGAAATAGAATTCCGTTTAAAATCTAGTTTGATTATTTTAAAATAACTTTATGGCGAAAATTATTGCTTTTTCAGGCTGCGAAACAATATTGTGGAAGTATAAATTTTAATGGGTATTACCGATTGGAATTTTATGTTAAAACTACTAAAACTAACAAAACTTATTCAAAATCTAAAGGCAATTTATTTTCGGCTTTTTAATTTTTCTGTAGTACCATCACGTGCAAAACAACTAGGGCAAATTATACAGGTCAACATTTTATCTAGGCTTGTCAAGGAAGTTTAAAGGTGTATGGAAGCCCAATGCTATGGCCCATTCGATCAAAAAATGTCCAGCCCAGTATGAAAATAACTGTCAAAGTTGGCCCCGCCGATTTTGCGCAATAACGAAATTCCACGAAATAATTTAATGTGTTGGCTACTTACACACTGATAAATCAGTGTGTAGTTAGGCAACACATTATACTTTTATGAGAGCCGTATTAGTTTCGATTGTTTTGCTTTGTGTAATTATATTTTGTGGTTGCAGAAGTTTTTTGGATAGATAAAAACCTTTTTTTAGTGATTAGTGTTTATTAAATTGTGACTATAATTTTGTGTTTATTGTTTGTTACTTATAATATAACAAAATGACTAGAGGTTGTATGGTTTTGTCTTGCAAATCTAAGGTTAACATACCCGGCATTTTTTACTTTAGGTAAGTATTTCTTATATTTAAATTAGGTGCTTTTATAAGACGTAAGTTAGGTAACCGAATAAATAATAATATATCAATTATGAATAATAGAAAATGAAAATTTCATAGGAAATAGCAGTGAGAAAAGTAAGGCAATCTTAACTATCTTTTAGATGATTTCCACAATGTTTGTGTGTTTCTGTGGATTATTAAAAAGAACCAGGGTTTACATTTAGGTACTTTTATTTCATTTAATAATTTAGTACATTCTTTTAGTTTAGATGATCAAAATTGTTAATTACTGGGCAGACCAGGCAAATTTTATTATAGACAGGTCCCTGTAATTGAATAAAAGAAAGTACAATTTTATGTTAAAGTTTCTTTTTGCTTTTTCTGTATTTGTTTTAAAAAAGAAATTAGATTTTTGGTTTCTTAAACTTACATTACCAACTTTTTAAGCTCGACATACTGTAGACACATAATATTTAACGGTTACTGTTACAATGGATACCTAGGTACCAAAGGTTACTAAACAGTTTTAACCACTGTTATTTTGTCTCATGAATGTTTGTTATTAGTGAAAAGTATATGCCTAAAAAGCAGTTATAAAAAATTTAACTTTTTAATGTACAACAACAATCTTAGGATTAGATGAAACTTATTTACACTAACTTGCCCTTCTTTTATTACAAAATTGGTGATAAGTACATGAAACTAGCATACAATGTTCAAATTTATTTTTAAAAAATCGTGTTTTTATTTATTTACAAAGATTTTTGGTAAAAATACAAAACTCCCAAAAATATCGACCATTTAAATAGAAGGCTGTAAAGTGGCGCCATCTATTCTTTCCATATTATATCAGATGATATAAAATCCAATATTACACAATAATTTTAAATATTCTATGGTAGTATCGTTTAATAACCAACAATTTTGTGTAAAAAATAAAAAAAAACAGTGAATGCTTGAATTTGACATTTGATGATGTCAACTTTATAGATAGTAACAAAGAATTAAGAAAGTCCGGCCCTGACCTACTATTCATTGCGCAAACTCGCGGGGCCAATCCCCCTATTCCCGCTGCCCTGCACGCCTGGACAATTTTGTTCTACAGTATTGGGCTTCCATACACCTTTAAACTTCCTTGAGGCTTATACACGGGCATCGAAGATGGTATCCTAGGGTTTTCGGGATCGCTGATTACGATGAGCGGGTCGGTTAGATTCCATCAGTTTAGGTTCAAGGTCATTTGAAGGTAAAATACAGGATTAATTTCAAAAAAATCTAAAAAATTCATACATTTTGTGTACATTGTGTGTTTATCCCTTGCTAGCATTCTAGAGGTCACTGAAGGATATTTCAAGGTCATCTTGATGTTATTTTAGATAAAACAGTCAAGGGTAGGTTGAAAAATGTGAAAAAAAATCATGTGTACGTTTTTCAGGTTCCTGAATCTTAATTCGAGGTGAGTTAAGCTCCTTCAGGTCAGGTTCAAGGTCATTTGAAGGTCATATGATAGATAACAAATAAAAAACTTGAAAAAGTATTTAATTGAGTATTAGCACACCGGATTCGAATTCAGCGCCCAAAAAAACATGTTAATGAATTTTTTCAGATTTTTTTGAGGTTATTTCTGGATTTGACCTTCAAATGACTTTGAACTTGACCTGATGGAGCCTAACCGACCCGCTGTTCGTAATCAGCGACCCCGAAAATCCTAGGATACCATCTCTGATACCCGTTTACGGGGTTATTTATTTTAATATAAACAGGGCTTTATTTTTGAACTTCCCTGTACTTTTTAAAAAACGAATATAGCCATTTTATAGATCATGTTTCGAAAATAACGGGAGTCATATAGAACATTTAAATTATTAGTATTATTATAATTTTTTCTTATAAGTGTTCTTATTACCACCATATTTTACCTCGTATTTTATTTTAATTTTTTCCGTTTATTGTAATTTTGCTGCTTGGTTTAGAAATAGATAATCATATCATTTTTAGCATATAATATAATTTGAAGCCGTTCTTCTGATAAAAACCTCATTATAAAACTACTCCAAAAAGTAATAAACGTATTTTTAAAATTCTTGACTTTGGCAAATAAGCATAGTGATGAGCAAAGCAAGACCAAGACCAGGCTAGTCTTGGTCTTGGTCTTGGTCATGCACCACCCGGTCTTGGTCTTGGTCTTGCTGCAAGAGTCTTGCTGGTCTTGTTTTTTTTGGTAGTAATAATTTAAACTAAGCAATCTTAAATAAAATATATATTTTTTTAATACTTACAAATAAATAAAGATGGAGACTATATTTTTTGCTTTAAAATTTTAAAATATACCAATTTTAACCTTACATGTACATTTAAATTATTTGATTAAAAAATATATTTTAAATGTAGGGGTTTATTTATTTATAGCGCTTTTAGTAATAGGAAATATTTAAATTTTCTTTGAAGAAGCATATAAAATTACAATATCTCTCTGAGGGCAGAAAAAAAAACTTTTAATTTCAACCAGATGTGAAATTTCCATGAAAATGATTCTCATATGTAAACATTGGTTTCTAATTTAAAAAAAAGGTATTTAGAAAGCTTTTCAGTTCAAATAGACTTTCTATGTTCAAATTAGTCAAACATTTGCCGCACAAAGTTTGTACAATTACTTTATAAACATTCTGCATATACAAGGTGGCTCGATAGTGCGACAAAGATCGATATATCCGAAACCGTTCACAATGGTAAAAAAATGAATATACAAAAGTTATAGAAAAAAGGGCGTAAAATGTAAAATTATTTTCTATTTCAGAATTTTCCAAAAAATCCACTACCACTCAAGAAAACTTCCTTATTTTTAGCTTTTAACCTAAAATAGAAAAATTATAGCAAAAAATTCATTTAAAAAACTGCTTCCCTGTATATTATGCTGGAAATTCTTAAACTGTCATATAGGTACAATGTCGACGTAGATGGTTTTTTATATATCATTTTCGGTTTTGACAAAAATGACGTCATCATTATACTTTTGGCATTGTTTTGACTTTTCCGTCTAAACCGGAAGTGAAATTTAAAATCCATTTATATTAAAAGTATTCCTATATAAAATGACAAATATATATTTTTTAAACTATCACTTTTACATTTATATCTTAGTTTAAAGGAACAATCTAATGATGCCACTTCTTACAGTGTGGCACAAAAATAATATTTTCCTGAATTTTGGAAATTTTTAATCCAGTAAGTGGCATCACTAGATACCTAATTAAAAAAAACATTAGAAATAGGTAAGTAATTTTCAGCTTCTATAACTTTTGTACTCTTAGTTTTTCGTAAACGGTTTTGGAGATATCGAGCTTTATCGGACCATTGAGTCACAATCTTATTATTTTTGAAACATGTTACTGAATCTACTAGTTATCGTTTATAGATAATTTTATTAAAAAACGAAGTGATCAATTTAATTATTATTTTATTAAAAAAACCTGTTACTCATAAAATAATCGCCTTTTTAGGCAGTTCTCGACACATTTTTTGTCATGTTCTATGAAATACCTCTGTATATTGAATATAAAAATGAATATTATAATTAAAAAAGTGACAAAAGTGCAAGAGTCTTGCAGGTCGGTCTTGGTCTTGCGTAATCTTGCACCACTCGGTCTTGGTCTTGGTCTTGCATACCCCGGTCTTGGTTTTGGTCTTGCAAGCAAGAAGGCGGTCTCGGTCTTGGTCTTGCTGCAAGACCAAGAGCCAAGAAACGGTCTCGCTCATCACTAAATAGCACCTGTGACCTGTGGCAGCCAGGGTATTCTATTTCAGGATTGCTTTTAAAAACTCAAGTTCACTGTCAAAAGAAAAAGTGTAAAGTCAGGGGCCAGGTTTTTCAGTGAAACTATCCTTATAGTATCATGCAGTTTTTAGACAATGCAGCAGAACCGCAGAAATAAACCCAGCAACCCCTATATCACCGAATTCCTCGTGAAAATCTCTATCTATTGATATAAAAATATACGGGGTATTCCATTTAAAAAATACGTCACTCGTTGCTGTAACTCTTTTGTTTTTGTTTCAAATGTTTTTCTGATTAGATTATTAAACTCTACGGAAAAAAACACGAAATGTTCGTTATTTTAAAAAGTACAGGGAAGTTAAAAAATAAAGCGTGTTTACTTTAAAATGAATAACCCTGTACAAGCCTAGATAAAATGTTGACCTGTGTTATTTAACTTAGATCTCCTAGATTATTGCAAAATTACCTTCATTCCCTGTATCTTTGTTTTTTAATAATCAAAAAGGTATTGTATAGGGTTTTTTCGTATATTTTAGAGCAGCACCAGGTAACCTATTGGAAGAATAACCTATGGAAAGATTTTTGTCCTTTGTTTCTAATAAAATAATAACGTTGTTTCTAATTTAGTTTAGCGCAGTATAGATTTAAAATAGCAGGGTTTTCCATATCTCACTGTGGGTGTCTATTGGCGCAATAATAATATGAGATATTAATGCCAAAGTTAAATTTTAATTACCAAAAAAAAGTCTATAAACTATGCCACTATTTTGACGTCAAAAATATTGGTACGAGTATTTGACGGACGACGCGTATACAGACTAAGAAATAAACGTTTTTTTAGTCTAGACTGTTTTTTCGTATTCATTGCCAATGGCTAATGCTCCTCAGGGGTGCACGTTCTGACAATACGTTCTCATTGTCCCGGTGAAACGGAAATAGGCATTTACCGCGTCGGACGCAATAATGAATTGATCTGATTTGCGTTTTGGGTTCCTGTGTGCACACACAAGACGCGCCCTATTAATTTTACGAACTGACCTCCCGAAAAGAATGGAAACGTACCGAAAGGTGGTGCCGATAGTCTGAGAAACCGTGTTCGGGTATTGAAGTTTATAGAGGAGGAATTTTGTAAATAAGAAATTTATTGTGCTTTATACACAAGGAAGTTTAAAGGTGTATGGAAGCCTAATACTGTAGAACAAAATTGTCCAAGCGTGCAGGGCAGCGGGAATCGGGGAATTGGCCCCACGGAGTTTGCGCAATGAATAGTAGGTCAGAGCCGGACTTCCATAATTCTTTGTTACTATCTATAAAGTTGACATCATCAAATGTCAAATTCAAGCATTCACTGTTTTTTTTATTTTTTGCACAAAATTGTTGGTTATTAAACGATACTACCATAGAATATTTAAAATTATTTTGTAAAATTGGATTTTATATCATCTGATATAATATGGAAAGAATAGATGGCGCCACTTTACAGCCGTCTATTTAAATGGTCGATATTTTTGGGAGTTTTGTATTTTTACCAAAAATCTTTGTAAACAAAAAAAACCCAATTTTTAAAAAATAAATTTCAAACATTGTATGATATTTTCATGTACTAATCACCAATTTTGTGATAAAAGAAGGCAAGATAGTGTAAATGAGTTTAATCTAATCCTAAGATTCTGGTTGTACATTAAAAAGTGAAAATTTTTTTAACTGCTTTTTAGGCATATACTTTTCACTAATAACAAACATTCATAAGACAGAATAACAGTGGTTAAAAATGTTTCGTAACCTTCGGTACCTAAGTATCCATTGTAACAGTAACCGTTAAATGTTATGTGTCTACAGTATGTCGAGCTTAAAAAGTTAATAATGTAAGTTTAAGAAACCAAAAATCTAATTTCTTTTTAAACAAATACCGAAAAAGCAAAAAGGAACTTTAACATAGAATTGTACTTCTTTTTATTCAATTAGAGGGACCTGTATATATTAATATTTGCCTGGTCTGCCCAGTAATTAATAATTTTGATCCTTTAAAAGAATGTATTAAATTATTAAATGAAATAAAAGTACCTAAATGTAAACCTTATTTCTTTTTAATAATCCACAGAAATACACAAACATTGTGAAAATCATCTAAAAGATAGTTAAGATTGCCTTACTTTTCTCACTGCTATTTCCTATGAAATTTTCATTTTCTATTATTCATAATTGATATATTATTATTTATTCGGTTACCTAACGTTACGTATCATAAGAAGCACCTAATTTAAATATAAGAAATACTTACCTAAGGTAAAAAATGCCGGGTATATTACCCCTAGATTTGCAAGACAAAACCATACAACCTCTAGTCATTTTGTTAAGATATTATAAGTAACAAACAATAAACACAAAATTATAGTCACAATTTAATAAACACTAATCGCTAAAATAAGAAAGTTTTTATCAATCCAAAAAACTTCTGCAACCACAAAATATAATCACACAAAGCAAAACAATCGAAACTAATACGGTTCTCATAAAAGTATAATGTGTTGCCTAACTACACACTGATTTATCAGTGTGTAAGTAGGCAACACATTAAATTATTTCGTGGAATTTCGTTATTGCGCAAAATCGGCGGGGCCAACTCTGACAGTTATTTTTATACTGGGCTGGACATTTTTTGATCGAATGGGCCATAGCATTGGGCTCCCATAAACCTTTAAACTTCCTTGTTTATACACAAGACTATTTTTAAAGAACCATATAACACATTTTACAGGAATTTTAGTACAATTTATAGTAAAAATTGTTTCTAAGATTTTAATGATTTTTCGTATAATTTGTGAATTTTTTCCTATTTTACTTAATCTATTTTAAATGGAGCCTAAATTTAGCGCTGTTTCAAATAGGATTGAATACACTTTACCAAAAGTTCAATACTTGAAAATATTATTTTTGTGGGAGACTGTACACACAATACATGAGGTCTGTTCGTGATTCAGTAATATTCTACACTATTTAACACTTTTTGGACCCACGTAAAAAAAGCGTACACCATTTCTTAATAACACACAGACCTAGTAAACAGATATCCACAAAATCATAACACAATTCGTGTCTTATATGTGAAATTTCCTTCTTTCAGAAGATTGATTGATGCAAGTTAAGAAATATGTCCACCGCCGCCGATGGGTTTTGTTATATGCAAAACAGAGATTAGATTTTACGTTCGTCATTAATTTTGTCAGAGAATACCTATTTTTCTCTTTATCTATGCAATGGTACAAAGTACTTAACTTGTCTTTTTTGTTTCTTTTATAAAGATATACAGGGTGTCCCAGAATATGCGAGCAACCTCTCGGAATCTAATAGAAAACTAAAAATATTATGACAAATTACCATAAACTTTTTCCCTACAAGCCTTCCCTACGGAGATACAGGTACATAACGGACGCCCCTGGAATTCGTTTTTGTTTAAATAACTTTTAAAATACTAGGCGTAATTTAATATTTTTTTAATATGATGGTTACTAGATATGTCCTCTTAAAATGAACCCATTAAATTATATTTGGCTTATTTAGTTTGCCAGGGACGGACTAGCTCTAACACAATAATAGCAATTTTTTTAACACCCTATATTATATGATAAAAGCTCAACAATATTATGTTTGGTATTTTTTTTTACATTATACAGGGTATTTTCTAATTGTACGTCAAAATTTAAAGAAACAATTTTTGGGTTCATTTTTAGAAGAAAACTTCATATGAACGTATGTCCTAAATAAACGTCTTAACTTTTGAGGTACTTCGAAAATAAACCATTTATTATTAATATCTGTAATACCACTTAAGATATTTTAATGAAATGTGTATAAAGAAGGGTTTTTAAGTGTACCACATTTTTTTTATTTCCACCAGTGGTGTTCGTACAGAATTTGACCTGCCTATTTTGGAAAATTAAAAAAAAATGTGGTACACTAAAAAATGCTTCTTGATACATAGTTCATGTATGCCAAATTTCATTAAAATATTTAAAGTGGTATTACAGATATTAAAAAATATATATTTATTTTTAAACATTTTACCACCCTGTATCTCAAAAGTTAAGACGTTTAGGACATACGTTTATATAAAGTTTTCTTCTTAAAATAGACCCAAAAATTACCTCCTTAAATATTGACGTACAATAAGAAAACACCCTGTATAATGTAAAAAAAATTACCAATTATAATATTAAATTTCTCGTAAACAGTTAATTTTATCGATGTCAATCAAGAATACCTTTTTTTAGTTTAAGGTTAAAGCTATTTAAAATTAATATTTATGAGCCTTTATCACACAGGGTGTTAAAAAAATTGCTTTTATTGTGTCAAAGCTAGTCCGTCCCTGGCAAACTAAATAAGCCAAATATCATTTAATGGGTTCATTTTAAGAAGACTCATCTAGTAACCATCATATTAAAAAAATAATTAAATTACGCCTAGTATTTTAAAAGTTATTTAAACAAAAACGATTTCCAGGTCGTCTGTTATGTACCTGTATCTCCGTAGGGAAGGCTCGTAGGAAATAAGTTTATGGGAACTTGTCATAATATTTTAGGTTTTCTATTAGATTCCGAGAGGTTGGTCGCATATTCTGGGACACCCTGTATAGACATTTACTATTTTTCAAATTCGACTAATCAAAACTAACGAAAATCTCCCTTTTAGATCTAATAATTTATGTTTTGAAAGTTAAGAAAGAGGTTATACCTTCAAAAATTAAGAAGTTACAATTTGTTAATATTTATTTATTTTCTTATTTTACAGGTTTACTAATTCACAATCATTGCTTTGTCTAAAAAAATAGAATTTTGTGTCAAATAAAAAATAATTTTTGAAAATGATCGCCCAATTAAAATATTTCCTATAAAATAAAATGGTGAAGTCGCACTACATTTAACTTACAATTAATGTTTTTGTGTTCTAATGTAAAATGTATATATAATACGTTTTCTAGAAGATATAAAGCAAAAACTCAAATTTTATTAAAATGGTCATGGAGAACCGAAACCACCTGTATCTTGCTTGTTAGTAAAGATAGAAAAAACTGTAAACAGCATATTTATGTATAGTTTTACGTAGAATCCAGTGACGTACTTAATTATTTTTTGGCAGTTTCGATTTTAAGGAAATAACCTTAAGTTGCCTTTTTTTATGTATGTATAAAACCGCTCTAGGTGTGTGTAACCCAAGAAAAATTAGAAATTAAAATGTCTGTAAGGCAGACTGGTATTAATGATCATAATAGACTCGATTAGCATAGTGTCATTATTTTTATTGCAACACGGCTGACTTAAAAAACGCATTCATGCTTGAAGCTTGAGGGGTCACGGAGAAGCGAAGTTTACTATTTTGCCTGTATTTTTTTATTTTTCTTATTTAAAACATAACTAAAGTTACATTTTAAATTAATAATTATAATTAAACAATCGTATTTTGTCCAATAATTATTTTTGGAGATTTGCGGAAGAAGAACAAATCTGTGATGTCGTTGGTCGATAGAAAAACCTATGAATTGATCATCGGATCTGTATTCTAAGATGCCATTGTTCATTAGTTTAGGAAAAACATAATTTGTCTTGGCATTCTGGAAAAACATAGTTTTGTCTTGGCGTTTCGCGAAAATATAGTTTTGTCTGGGATTCCCTGTTATATTAATGTAAATGGGTATTTCTCTGTAAGCTGGGCAACTTACTGTCCCAGCCCGATATAATATGAAAAATATAGTTCATTTTATAAGTTGTACTTAACTTAAAAAGATAATCACCTAATTTACCGCGGTCCATTGTACAATATCCAATAAAATAAAGTTTATTACATCAAAAAACGTTTTAATAATAGTCAAAGAACAGTCCCTTGCATGTCTCCAAAAAACAGACCCTGGTAAAAAAGGTGTTTATCTCACAAATATTTAAAAAAAAATCATACTTATACCTAATATTTGAAATCTAATGAACTTTTTACTGACAATATCAGAGAAATCTATTTTTTAATTAAATAATGCATCTAAAAATACTAATGTTTATTTTGTCTCCAATTTTACGCAGTCCCAGTCCCCTGGCTCTTATTTAAAACTACCTCAATAACATTTAATACAATTAATCTTCATTTCTACATTGTACTTCGTATGCTTTTTAAGTTTGCCCACATAATAATTAAATAAAAACTTTTATTCTATGAAAAACTAACTGTTGAAACTTTTGGTCCTTTGGATGATGAGGCTAAGGGTTTATTAATGAAATTTGCAAAAAATACAATGCAGAAAATCTCGGTTCATTATCCAAAGAATTGGTTTAGCTGTGCAACGGGGTAATCAGCATCGGTACTAGGAACAATCCAGGAAGACCTAGGACTTGATGAAGTTAAAATTTTTTTTAAATATAGATTAAGTTATTTATTTAATTTTAGAATATTTTATTTGGTATGTAGTGTTTTATTAATATATGAAATACCACACATTAAAAAAAAACTGGGCATTTTGTCGGGACAAAAATACCCTTAAAGTTGCCCAGTTTACAGTGAAATGCCCAAATAGCATTTTTCACTGTGTAGTTATTTTATCTTTTTCACCACTGTAAAATCCATAGCGCTAAACGCCTGAACTTAAAATTTTACGTCTATTTTTATTTGTTTGAAATCGGAATATTTACTACTTTTAAACAAGTCCATTAAGTAGTGGACCATAAAATATACTCGTGACACGGCCAAATCACGGTTCACATGCAGTTATTTATGATAAAAAGCCATAAACCTAATTCAGTGAAGACACCCAGTGCCGTAAAATCGCCGGGGGGACAAGTCTCTGAATATTTTCTACAGCCTTTAATAAGTTGATAACTAAGATACAGGGTGTTTAACTTTTTTAAATTTTTTTTTCGTTTTTTTCCCAATAATTTCTTAACTAAATGACATGCGGTACAAAAATTTGGGAAAATTTTGGGGGGTTCTTAAGGCGGGAAATTCTTAATTGTCCATACTTTTTAAAGTTGCTGGTAGGGGCGCCAGCTCGGGCCACCCCCCTTGTTTTTGATGGCATAACCTTTTTTTTAAATTTTGTATCTTAACCTGTTTATTAAAAAAAAAATTCTTAAAAAATCTCTGCGTCAAAAATGTATACTTTATTTAGGTCTCTAGGGCAACGGTTTTTTAGATAAAAGCATTTTATAAAGGGCCCCGAATTTTCCCATGGAAAATGGTTTTTTGAATTGTTTTTTTTTAAACTTGGAGTGTTTTCCACGTTTATCAATAGTCTCCAAAGGGGTGACAAACCCAAAACCCTTTAACCCCCACAAATCAGCCTTAAAAGTCTCTAGGTATTTGGAGAATTTTAAGGTGATTTTGGGGGGGTTAAAGGGGGTTTACCCTTGGAGACTTTTTCACGTGTGGAAAACTATCACTTTTCAAAGTTTAAAAAAATTTTCCCAGAACCTAAATAAGGTATTTATTTTTGACCCGGGGAAATTTTAGTAATTTTTTTTTAATAAGAAGTAATAAACTAAGCTTATAAAAAGTTATGCCATCTAAAACAAGTGGAGTAGGTTAGCTGGCGAAAATTAAAAGTATGGACAATTTAAATTTATCCCTAAAAACCCCAAAATTTCCAATTTCTTGCTATATCATTAATTTAAGAAATTATTACAAAAAACAAAATTAAAAGTTTGTCACCCCTTTTTTGTTCCAACTTTGGAATAAGGCGTAAATTTGCATTATTTCGACCTAAGGAATCTTTTCATTTAAAACGGTTGAGATACATCACTAACCGAAACGTTGTGTATTAATTAAAAATAAAGACAATGGAAGTCCCAAAATTTTAGTGTTTTGGAATCTGCTGTTGTTCTGTGTCCATACTTCTGGGACACCCTGTATATTGGCTTTTTTATAGTGTGTCACTATTTTACTGAAGAAACTTGAGGTCTGGGTTCAATGGGCCGTACTTGTTATGGATTTCCTCCTATTTAAGGAACCGTCCCCAGCGGGTTAAAATTTGGGGAGTGCAGATCAAGCCAAACAGAATCACGTCGGTGTGCCACCCAAAGGGTTTTCATTTAGGACCAGTTTTATTTTTAATTTTATTAATGATGTTGTATCAACGTTCAAGAAGTGCAAATGTTTACTATATGCGGACGATCTTAAATTTTACACAGTAGTAGAAACGATGGCAGCTCCTGCTTAGCAAAAAACTTAGTGAATCTTGTTCTGTGGTGTAAAAGTAACTTTAAATTTAAACACTCATAAATGTAAAGGGTTTTGAGATTTTTTAGATGTCAGAATCCGATTGAATTTGATTATTCGATATAAAGTACGGTACTAGAAACAGTCAAAACTTTTTTAAAGATTTGGGAGTACTATTTGAAGGAAGTAACTTTTAATAAACATATTGACAATATTGTTATTGCTTGTGGCATGTTAGGCTTCATAATTGTACCTTTGTCTCAGATATTCAACGATTAAAGTCCTTTATTTTACATTGGTATGTAGTATATTGGGTATAATTTGGGTATGGTCTCCTCAAAAATGTACATGGTGATCGCCTAGGGAAAGAGAGTGCAGAACACGTTCACCAAAAAAAATTTTTGAAAACATAGGTTTTTGTATCAAAATATCGATTATTCCATCCGTTTATTATTGGTTAATGCCTCCTCCACATTCTCGCCGAGAGTACGCGAGACAATCCGAGAGCGCGAATGTGGTAGGAGCTCTCGCTTCGCTTCGTTCTGCCTCGCCTCGCCTCGGCGGCGCTCCATTCAGTGTCGGTTTTTCAGCACGAGTCAAAGAAGGCGAGACGAAACTTTTAGCGAGGCGAATGCATGCTCCACATTCTTCTGGTAGTTCGTGTATTCGGTATAGCGTCGTTTGCGCTTCATGCAGTTAGTTATTTACTTATAAACCCAGCTTATGTTTTTAATTTTTGGTGAATAAAATGACTGAATGGACAAACGAATTTACACTGAGGTTTTTGGAGGCTTATCAAGCTGAACCTGTTTTATGGGATCCCAAACACAAGTTTCATAAAGACAAACAGAAAGTCAATGATGCTTGGTTCCGTTTAAGTGTGGAACTGGAAACTGCCGTAGCTGTCTTGAAGAAGAAAAAAGATTCGTTAATGGCTACATATAGAGGCCATTTGCGGAAGAAAAAAGCATCAATTCAATCTGGAGCCGGATTTGATGAAGTTTATAAGCCGATATGGTTTGCGTTTGAAACTATGAATGCTTTTTTGGGAGGGGTTTACGAATGTAATGCAACAATTAATACAGAGAAGTTCCAGGTAAGTTCAATAAAAAAGTATATATTGTTGTTTTCTTTTTATTAGCAAAAACAACAGAATAAATTAAAAATACTACACATTACAAAAGTATGATTTGAATATTTCTCTTACTTCGGTCGCTTGTAAAGTAGGTCTGCGGGGTACATTTTGTAAAGGCCTAATAGCACAAGTATCGTTTACTTCTTGTCTCCAAGAACCAGGCTGAATTATTGATCCGTCGTCATCCAATATATCAACTATCCCCGTTGGGGAGTAAATTTGTGTGGATGTTTTACTTCTTCTGAGGAAATTGTGTAACAGCACGCACGTCAGAGTTATTAGTGATACTTTATTTACTTCCAACGCTATCGGTTTCCCAAAAATTCGAAACACTGAGGCGAGTATCCCAAAACGTTTTCCACCACTACACGAGTTGATGACAGTCTTTGGTTAAATATTCGTTTTGGTGAGCCAAGCTCATGAGTGCCAGGATATGGCTTCAAAATATGAGTACTGAGGGCAAATGCCCCGTCAGCCAAAAACACAAAGGGAGCTTCTATATTCCAGCCTGGCAAAGGACACGGTTCTGGTAAATTAAGTTGACTTGAGCACATTTTTTGCCACAATAAACTATTTCTTAGCACTCCACCGTCACTTATTCTTCCCTGACTTCCGATGTCGGCAAAAGTAAAACAAAAATTACTATCAACCAAAGCTAAAAGAACTATACTAAAGGTTCTTTTATAGTTATAATATTCAGACCCGGTGAGAGCTGGGCATTGCACTACTATGTGTTTGCCATCGATTGCACTGACGCAATGTGGAAACCTTTTGAATCCTTTTTCTATTGCTAACCATTTCTCTGGACTTAAAGGCATCTACAATGAAAAAATATATATATTTTACTTTAACGGAAAAGTGCCATCATGCCAAATCTCAATTACAAAAGGTGGATTTAAGGCACTCGTATCGTGCCTTAAACGGCACTTTTTACACTTATATCATCTATTATATATTTTTTGTTTTTTAATATGGCTATTTTTCATTATATTATTATACTTTAAGAACCAACATGCTAAAATCGACCAAGAACTGCCAGCTTCAGTTGGCAATGAAAGTATTAGCGATGAACCGTTGAGCGAAGTTACCAACGTAGAACGACACCCAGCGGCATGCCATTCTTCCGTTACTTCAACACCAATTCAACAACCCTCTCGCTGACGTGGAAAGATTCCTCTGGAACTGCAAGAAGCAGGACGTCAGTTGAAAGAATCTTTTTTATTGTTGAGTAATGTGGTTAATAAAAAACAAATAGAAGAGGATGAATGTGATCTACACGGAAAGATACTTGCAAAAAATTGAGGAAACTTCCCGAAGATGAAAGGCAGAACTTTATGTATACAATTGACGAAATGTATATTCAACGTTACCAGTCTAAAAGGATAAATGTTTCATCATCCTCCAAATTTTCACATGAAAGTCAATTTTCAACCCATCAACCGACTCGCTCCTCATCATCCCACTCTGCACACTCGGATGACAATAATTATGCGTTACAGCCTCACTCAGACCTACTTATTATAACTCGTCCGCCATCCTCTCACTCACAAAATCATGTAGATCAATCTTTGCTTTCGCCATCTCATTCTACATGTTCTGAAACTACATACTCTTTACATACTTTACAACCTCCGTCACACTCATCCTCTCATTATGTTCCACAAGAAACAGCTTTTTCTTCTTCTTCTTCAGGTCAACGCATCAACATTTTATCACTCAAGACGAAAATACCAGGAGACGACCTTATTAAAACTGCTTATTGTAATGCCATGGGAAATAACGAGTATGACTAATTTTTGTGAAAATACTATTTTGTAATTAATAAAATTTGTGTTTATTCATACTTTACCTTATTCCATCCTTCAAAACCATTAAGAGCATTACACACTTCGGGTAAATCCTTGATATAATTTGGGGGAAACTTTGAAAAAAAAGTGAAGGCTCTGATAACTATCTCCTGTAAAAAACCAATGTTAAGGCAAGACGTACTTTACCGGTATTGCTTCTCTTAGTTGAGTATCTTGTTTGAAAATCAATGGTGAGACCTTGGTTAATAGGTATTAAAAAATCTGCTGATGACATACGACAAAAGTTTTAAAATTTTGTCCTGAAGGCTCATGAAGTAGTTCAGTAAACATATTTTCCATACTTTGCCTAAAAGAAAATTAAGAAATTTAGTCAGAGAACTTGATAAATTAATAAGGTAAGTATACACACCCACTTTTCAAAATTATAAAAAAATAAATAGATGTATGTAGGTACATACTTACTTTGTTCTGTTCTGGTGTATTTTTGTCATCCACCATCTTCTTTTCTTTATCTTTTTTTTAGATATTGCTTTATATTTTACGTAATTTTGCAAATAATTGTAATATGCGTACGTACACATTGCAAAGGCAGAAACAACTTGCACGTCGTCCATTTTTAATTTGAACTGCCGATTGTTTAACCCGAGAATGAGAGATTGCATTCCACTACCTCGCCTCGTTAAAACCTCGTTGAGACATTTGGCGAGACCTCTCGGCGAGAATGTGGAGGAGGCATAAGAGTTCCGCAAAGAAGCACTCGTACAAGGCAGTTATTTCATGAAGGGTCACATCGCACTAATTATGGTTTTTACCTCTTTGGTGGATAGGTTGTTAAGAAGTTATAATAATAATTTTCATAACGTTGATTTGTTTACTTTTACTAATTTTAAATCATTGAAAAGGAGATTACCTATAGATAGTTTATTAGCATCTTTGTATTTTGTTTTGTTGGTTTATTTACTTTTTTTAAATTTCCCTGTTGTTTTAAATGTAACTATTAGTCATTTTTATTTGCAAAGTAATATTGTTAGTTTTATTCTATTTATGTTATATATACATATATTTTTTTTCTAAATACTAGGTTAGCATTAGTTTTAGTTATTGTGTACCATTTGGAACATTTTGTTCTGTAGTGTACTTTGTTCAATAAATAAATAAATAAATATAAAGACGAATATCTAAATTATGGTTTCTTTTGTTACAGGCTAAATAGGTGTTATGAGGTGGAACAGAGGAACACCATGGACATTCCTGGTATGCGCAACATGTCTGGTATCGGCACAAAATGCAAATCAACAGAATGATCCATATAACAGGTAAGTAACAACTACAAGGAAAATAATAGAGACCATTAGAGTATTAGAGTTGTGATTTATATTACACAAAATATAGGTGTTTTTTCTAACGTGTTTCATAATAACAAAATATGCGTTTTTATTAAAATTTCTTGTACTGGACGATCCAACGAAATCCTAACAGGGCTATATTGGTGGCTTTCCCACTTAAAAAAAAAATGAAATATCCTTCTTGTGTATTTTTCCTATAGAATTAAAAAAAAAATCTTAAGAAATGATGTAAATTGAAACAAAAGAGGTACGACATATATTAACATTTTTTAATATGACACTTTATTTATAGGTTCGTTTTTGAAAGGCAACTTATTTTAACAGCAGAAATAATTTAAATGACGTGAAAGATTTAAGATATAATTTAGTAAATAGAAAAAAAGTAAGAACAATATACCTGAAATGCCACACAAAAAGTCAACAATCTGTCAAAGGCTAGCGTTTGTTTATCTGTTAATACTAAAATAGTTTGAACATATTATTTTATGTTTTTTACATAGATATACACCCACTGGGACCCCAAATGATCCATACCGACCATCGCCGCAGGATCCACAGTATGGCAGCCAACAACCGCCACCAGATCAATTTGGTAGCGTGTCACCTCCTAATTCTCTAGATCCCGGTGATCCTTACGATAGAGATAGGGATAGAGACAGAAATTTTCCGGTATGAAAACAAAATATACAATAGCAACGATCCATATACGCCCAAATATCTATCTGGCCAAATTCGTGTGACTTCTCCCTGATATAAAGTGGGCAGATGCTGCCATATTTCAAAGTTCATAAGTTATAAAATATTTTAAACTTTTTTCATTATATTACAGGTCGATCACTGCACTGAGCCTTACGGTTTGTTAAGCTATTTAGAGTTTAAAATTCTACATTTAAAATTATTTCTAATGTGCATTTGCCACAGTATTCTGCACGCTGCAATTATTTTGTAAAATCTGTTAAACCTCGAAAAACTGATATGTATATGGATCGTTGACAATAGTGTTTAATAAAAGAGTTCCAGATCAATAAGAAACTTAATATTTGTATTATTAATTTATACTTTCTTTCAGTTTGGAAGAGATCCTAATCAAGATGGCCCCTTTGACTACATACCCAATCGTAACCCGCTAATATATGGAAGGGATAACATTGAGCATTCTACCATTATAAAAGAAGCGTAAGTAGATATTTTTTCTGCGATCGTACGAAAAATACTCCTTTTCCGCACGCATTTTAGCTCGGAGAATGCTTTTCCCCACACGGTGTGCAAAAATATTTTTTTACGCTTACTGCTGCTTACCCGAACTCCGTTTCGTGGCGTTCGAGTATCTGCAGTATCGTGCGGAAAAGTATAACTTTCCGCTCGATACTTTTTTAAAAATTATTTAGAAAATCGTCTTGGTGTACGTCTTCTTCAAAAAAAAATGATCACACTTACTAATGAGTCGACAGACACACATTAAACTTTGCATGTATTCATAAAAAAAATAAAACGATGTACCTAATAGCGTCATCTGTTACCTAACGACAAAAATTTTTAAATTTTTAGTACCTATTTTGTGGTGGCCTCAAAAATGGTAAGACCAGGTCAACTGTACAGGGTGTCCGTAACAGTATTACAAGAAAAGCAACCATTGACTGTAAGAGCGTCGATTTCCAGAAATGGCGTTGAAACGTCTGCTGATTACAAAGCTGTTAAGGAGGGAATACCCGAGACGTTGCTTATGAGGGTAAGTAACGAGAATAATGTCAGTTTGTAAAAAAAATTTCTAACACCTTAAACCAGGGGTCTCCAAACTACGGCCCGAGGGCCACATCCGGCCCGCGGAGAGCTAGCATACTTGAAAACTCCTTTTAGAGAACAAATAATTTTTATAGCAAATTAAATTTAGTTTACTGAAGTATTCTAATTTTATGTTGAATAATTATTAATATGACATCTACCTTGATATGGTCATGGGCTAACTCCGCTAACTCATAACATTCTTGTAGGCTTATTGTTATTGTTTTTGTGATAAGTTGGATAAAGAAACACAGAATTGTAATGAGTAAAGACATGTATAATATGCAGAAAATTTAACTTCAGTATATAATAACTAACAAATTATTGAAATGAATCCAACTAACATTTTATACATTTTAAATAATCACATAAATTATAACAAACATAATGACATATGAAATACTAATGAGATTTATGTAATTGAGATTTTCCACTGACAATAGTTTGTAGTTGTGGACTAATTTTACTTGTACCATTTATTAAAAGAGATTTAAGATGCTCATCAGTTAATTTCGATCTGTAAACATATTTTGTGTACTTCATTTTGGAGAAGGTTTTCTCACACAAATAAGTAGTACCAAAAACAGAAAACAGACCACGAGCAAATTTATGCAAATTATCAAATTGTGTCAGTGGAAGACTCTTATAAAATTCCAACAAAGATGAGTTTTGATATTTGTTCTTAATTATATCACTGCATTGTAGATCAATCATTTCCATTTGAAGTTCCGGGGCTAGGGTTTCAATGTCAGTATCAAAGGATTCTGAAAAATCTTAATTTGATTCGCAATGGCATCAAAGTCCGAGAAACGAGTATCAAAATTTATCTTCAAAGCACTCAAAGTTTCGATTGCAAAATCGATAGGAAACTCAGTCTCAGTAGTGTGGCTGAATATTTCACATGTTTTAAAATGTGAAAAACATTTACTTCGTAGTTGTGATTGAAACAGTCTCAATTTCTTCCGGAATGATTTGATATTAGTGTATAAATCAGGAAGATGCTGGTTTTCTCCTTGCAATCCCAAATTCAGTTCGTTCACATGTTTTGTCAAATCAACATAGAATGCTAACTTCCACAGCCATGCGTTGTTTTGTAATTCAGTAAGAGGGCGATGCTTTTCATTCAAAAAAATTTCGATCACTGCTCGAAGTTCAAAAAAGCGCTGAAGGACTTTCCCACAACTAAGCCAGCGTACGGCAGTATGATAAGGTAAGTCAGTTTCTCCAATCTCTTCAATAAATTGTCGGAATTGTCGGTGATTCAGCCCAAAAGATCTGATAAAATTAACAGTTGATATGACTGGTTTCAGAACGTCAGACATATCCAAACATTTTCCGCACAAAGACTGTTGATGAATGATACAATGTAAGACCAATGGTTTTGAACCACCGTCATTTTCTACAGCCTTTGACACAAGAGCAACCACTCCTTTATCTTTCCCACTCATGTTTTTGCCTCCATCAGTTGTAATACATTTCAAGTTTTTCCATCGAAGGTTCTTTTGATTAATGGCCATTGTTGCTCTTGTTCAGTTTTGAGTTTTGTAAATGAAGATTGCTGCGATTTCAATCCGCGCTGCATAGCTTCGAATTTTTCTGTCCGCAAACTTCCTGTATATTTTCAGTAATTTTGAAAATGTTTTGTTTCACAATGACGTTTAATGTTATATTCTTTGAGAACGGCTATGCTTTCATTGCAAATCAAACATAGCGCCTTGTTACTGGACTCAATTACGAAATACTGAATGATCCACTGATCTTTGAATTTTCTGCATTCACTATCAATTTTTCGCTTCTTTTCCATACTACTAATTCACACACAAAAGCAACAATTCAAATCAAAATACTGTTATAAAGATGTCTTAAACTTAAACACGCACAAACACGTTTTAAGGAGGTATGCAATATTTTATTTAACAACAGTGTCATAGGAACTGACTTGTGGTTGCGCCACTAGCCTTCTTATATATTCCAATTACTGCCATCTAGAAGTGAGTGGAAGACACCAGAACTTTCTCGAACCAACGAGATTATTCTGTACGTGCTATTAGCGCCATCTGTTCACGTTACTCCTCATGGCTCGTACTCTACGACTAATCTAGAAATTACAGATAATGACAGGAAAATTAATAATATGCAGTGTTGCCGTTTTGCGGACTTTAGCCCGATTTGCAGCCTTTTTTAAACGTTGTGTACTTTTTCGGACTTTTTTTTTCATCAGTGGACTATTTCACTTCTTACCACCGGCAACAATGATAATATGGTTTTGGCCCTCGGAACTTACTGGAGTAATCAGTATGGCCCTAAGGCTGGAAAGTTTGGAGACCCCTGCCTTAAACTATACCTATATTATAAAAAAAATTGACGTTTTAAATTTTCAAAACTTGTTCTAAAAAGTCTGTGTCATTCTGTATCTGTATCTAAATGGATTCTTTCTTCCTAGGTGCCGACGACTAGTGCTCCTGGGGAGTACAAACTAAGAGTTGAAGGATTATATGAGGATATTTTGGGAGGCGTAGCTTTTTCCAATGAAACTAAATTAACTTTTTCGCAGAGATCTATGACGATTTTTATACAGTTGGACAAGCCTGTTTATAAGCAAGGAGAAACAGGTAAATAGAGTTTTACAATTTATTTTTCCAAATTTTTACTGTCTGACTGACCAACTCACTTGTTTACTTATTAAAATTATGGGGCACTTCCGCGGAAGTAGAAACTTAAAAGCAGGTGGCTAAAATTCGGCCTTTTTTCGCTCATTATATTCGTGAATATTCAAAGTTTTAATATGGCCAATTTTATTATATTTATAATAAGTCCAAATATTTTTATTTACGTCTACTCCTAAAGTCCAAAATTTCTGTCAGTGACTCATTTAATACCGGCCACCCAACCGACGAAGCGGCTAAATAAAAATCTATCACTAGCAAATGATTTTTAAGCCTATGATATACTTTTCCGCTTCAATAACAGTGAACCGGCCAAAAGTTTCATCGCCACGTTGTCATAATTCGCGAAAATAAGTTACCAGCCAGCGATCGCACTTAAAATAGCACGCCAATATGTATTGAAATTATTGTTATCTAGAAGACAATAAAAGTGGCAACACACATTCCTTAGTTTACAACTTGAAGAGACTTGAAAATAAGCGTATCGACAGGGTTTTCGTGCTGTTCGATGATTTTATTTAGTTATTATTGATTATGGACAGATTTTGTAAGTTTAAATTTTAATTGCTATACAGGGTATTTTCTAAATATTATAAATTTCTAATAATAGTAGTATATAGATATTGTTTTGTGCCAATTTTATAATAGTTTATCTTATTTAGTGTATATAATTGTATATAAAGATATAGTGTTGTTAGGTGCTTTTAATTCTGTAAACTATGAATATTAACCAACCTTTAACTAGTTATCCGCCTCCAAAAAAAAGACTCAGTTAACGTTTAAAGAACGAATAATGGTTAAAAATGTTTACCATGGGATTCGGGAACGAAATCCAGAACTAACCACTTTGGATGCTGCAGAGATACGTGCAACTTTAACAAAAGTTTTTTCGCGTACGGTATTCAGAGTTTTAAAAGGCAAAAAACAATATTAGTAATTATTCGGATACTGAAAAATGCGATTTTTTCGCTATTTTTTGCACACTCTTTACTTTTCGATTGTTTAACATGAATCAGAAGCTGTTTTTTTGGCCGCCTTTTATAGTATTTAAAAAATAATAATAATTGAATTGTTTAATTCTATTTTACGATATATTCCTTTAAATTCTGTCATTTGCACGAAAACATATTTAAAAAACTCATACTATTTTAATATTTAAAAAAATCACTTAAAAAGTAAGGAAAAAACCTTAATTTTCAATAAAAAGTATGTAAAACGTTTACGTCCGAATTCAACTCGAAATTCTAAAAATCTTGACCTGTTACCAAGTTGTAATAGTTTTCTTTATGACATTTTTATAAGGTATGCGAACCTTGCTTCGCTCGACCCGCAATGTTTGATCAAAAATATTCTCGATATAGAAATCCTAAATATGGAACACGAAAGACCCGAAATAGTTATTGGATTCTACAAGCTGATGATCTCAGGGCTTTCGTGTTTCTTATATAGTGGATATTTTTGATGAAGCAATGCGTTTAAATATCGTATTTAATATTGAAATTGCAAGATCGGTGGTGAATTGGCAAGTCGGTGTAACTTGGATTGTCTATCGTTCTGCTTTTACATCTGTTTTAATTTATGTTAAGACTAAAATTTTATTTTTTTTATGTAGCAAAATAAAATCAGAGAAGGTAAAATTAAAGTAAAAAATGTATTTTTTTTTGAAAAAACGTTAAAAAATCGCCAAAAAAACTCAAATTTGTGTTCTATGACCTCAAAATAGGAGGTGTGCAAAATTAAGCAAAAAAATAACATTTTTCATTAATCCGAATAATACCAAAATAATAAAGGCTTGTTACTAATTTAAAGTGTTGATAAAAATGTGAGAAAATAACTTTTGCTTGTAAAAAATATTTTCATGTTTTGACGAAATTTTATCATTTATTTTCTAAAATGCATACGCCACTGGAATTGATTCCCCTGACCCCACATAACCCGGGGCACTCTAAAAGCGAGCGATGCGTCATTGACAGAAATTTTGGACTTGAAGTATAGAATAAATTGGTAAAAAAAATCTGAATAAATCATTTTTTTTTCATTACCTATTTCCGAGAGACGTTCGAAAATTTTCAATATTTCCATTTCCATGGAAATATTTTAGTTTCAACGTTTTTACCAAAATTAATTACCTCAATTTTAAACGAATTTATTTTAGACTTTTGGTACACACTGTGAGTATAATAATAGTTTAATTAGAATGATCTTTCGATAACTTTTAGGTTAGTTCTGGTTAGTTATTCTTAATTCTTTAAATATACAGGGTGTCCCAGAAGTAATGGGACACAGAGCAACAGCAGATTCCTTGGGTCGAAATAATGCAATTAACGTAAACTTTCCTTATCCCAAAGTTGATAATAGCTAAGATACAGGGTGTTAAACTTTTAATTTTGTTTTCGTTTTTTCGTAATAATTTCTTCACTAAAAGACGGAGCGGGACGAATTTGAATTTCTCCCCTCAAGAAACCGTTAAATTCCCAATTTTGTACCGATAGGACTTTTACTAAAGACAGAGTCTATTAATCTAAAGGGGTTATGACATCGTCGAGAATGGGGATAGCAAAAGTCCAAGACGTGAAGGTGTGAAAAGGGTCGCTTATGTTGGCGGCCCTGTCGGGTAACTCTAAAAGTTACTAGCATTCTCAGCTGTGGACAGAGTCGTGCCACAAGTCGAAGTTTTTATATGGGGTTATTTTTACAGTTGAAAATATTTGTGTACAGAGTTGATATTTTATTGGTTTTGACTGTTTTTACTATATTGTTTTTGGTAGTGTTTAGTCGTGTAGTTTTAATTAGTCCTTAGTGTGCAATAGACCAAAAAGTTGTGTTTCCCATAAGGATTCTGTTATTTGCTCGGAGCATGTTAAAAAAGACGATTTTTATATGTCTTCAAGAAAAATTGCAAAAGCAGTGATTATGAGATCCTGATCAAAAAGGAAAAAGGCGATTAATAAAAGAAGGTAAGGTGAAAAATATGATATATCCTAATGCTGCTATTACTAACAAATATTTTTTATTGTAGCAGTTCCATTCAGTTTGCATTATTACACCTCGGATAACACAAACACGGTTTTTAAGTCCACCAGTGACTCTTCACAACTCTGAATGTAGTTACACAGTTATTAGTAAGTAAATTGAAATTTTTGTGTGATTTTAATTATAGTTATTTGTTGTCAAGAAAGTAAATAGCCAATATTGACTTGCTTATACCTAGAACTGATCAACTTTAGGTATATGCATTAATGTACCTTCAAAATGTGTATTTAATATTTTTTTCCCATTATTTTGTACATTTATTAAGTTTGCGGTTAGTTACATTCTTTAATTGTATTTAATTTTTTTGGATACTTATCTACCAATTACTTGGTATATTATGTTGAAAAAGACATGTTTTAAAATATAATTTATATTTTTAGATTTGCCTTTTACAAGTTTAAAATTAACTGATGTAAACCTACCTTGCACTGAAGAAGTTTTTGTTTAGATTGTGTAGTATGAAGTGGACTGCGAAGAACTTGTAAGTAAGTTAAACTTTCGAGTACCAAATAAGAACACGAGATCTAATTCTTTGTTTTATCTTGCAAGGGCTGCCAACAAACTATAAATGAAATTTTTGTGCTTGTATTAAGTAGGATTTTAATGCTTAAATGATTTGTATGTTTTAAAATATGAAATGTAGTATACCACAAAATATTATTAAATAATACCACTAAGTACTATGTTCTTTTCTTCCATATCTAAGTATTTCAAAATGTAAAAATTTCAGTTGTATTTTATTTAATTGTTGCAATTGTAAATGTATTGTAGTGTTGTAGTTGTGAAACAAATAAAGTTTAGTTTTTTAGCAATAAACCTGTATTCACATTTTTTTACATAAAATAATTCATTTTATTGCCAAAGTGGAAAATTTTGCTATTATTCTGCAATATCAAGATGCTGTATGGTCCGTAAGTAAAAAATAACTAGTTTTTAAAATAAAATAAATTAAGGATTAATAGACAAGTTTATATATTTATGAAGTAATACAAAAACACCATCATAAATTCCTAAAAAAAAGTTAATTTTTCTATGGCTTCCAGTATCTGATTTGGAGTTGGATATTTTGTAATCTTACAAAGATCTTCAAGATAGCTTGTAAAAGCCCATTTCTGATCCTGCACTTACAGAAAAGCTTCCTTCCTGTGTTTCTTCTATAGGTATTTTCACGGCTTCTGCTTAGACGAGTTGGCCAGTATAATTCCTTTTCTGGCAGCTTCCAGCAGAGCAACACGTATGCAACTTTTATGCATCTTTTAACAGTTCAGCTAGAGAGGCCCCGAACTTCCCACTTTCTTCGTTCCTTCATCCCTAGAGTGTCAAGACTATGGAACCTGCTACCTGCAGAATTTAAGTCTCTTGTGAATAAACTCCCTCTTACCACACTTCAGCCACCCACGGGGCGTTCATACTAGGCCTCAGCCTTCGCGGACTGTTCCAAGATAAAAAAATAATTTAAGTCCCTAATCTTCTTTACTTGTTCATAAAATTTTATAAACGTCGTAATATAGGTGGGTATTATTAAAGAGAAAAAGGTGTTAATAATTCAATATCGTGTGTTTAAAAATAGAGTAAGTACTCATAATTATAACAAATTAGCAATCATCAGTATTTTCTACATTTTAATTTTTTTCTCATTTTTTAAAATATTTAATGTAGTAGATACCATTGAAAAGGTACGCCATCGTCGTGTTGTCGCTTTAACTTTTTAATTTCAATACTTAATTGAATTACATTTATATTTTTGAAATATAAATTTTGTTCGTCGGTATAAAAGCAGTTTTTCGTTTCCACCTCAATTCTACGCCACTGTCCGGCATAAAATCCAACATGGCCGAAATGGACCCTTTTTGACGTCACACAAGAGTTTTTCAATATGGCGGATGTCATAACCCCTTTAAATTAATAAACTCTGTAC
>JAHBCN010005794.1:0-52460 GCA_019359885.1 Listronotus oregonensis | reverse complement strand
TTTTAAATTTTAAATTTAAATTATTTTTTTTTTAACTAGTTAAATAAAAAACTAATATTAAAATAACAAAATTGCTCCAAAGAGATGGCCTGAATTATTTTAGGCTTATTAATTTTCTAAATTTTTTTTTTTTCCCAAATAACTGCATTTGCGGTCGTTTGGACATCTTCAATCGCCTTTTTTTTAAAAAAACTAACAAAGATAGGTATAGGATATAATAGGGGATTTTATATTAGGAATGAGCCGTAGAACCAAATTTAAAAAAAATATAAGGGTGTTGCATTTAAATTTTTGAAGTAATTTTGGAAAATTCAATTTTTGCAGCATTCCCGGGGTAAAGCCGGAAGTAGTTTTATTATGACCTCCACAGATAGAGTCTTAAAAAAAAATTAAATTAAACATAAAATTTTTTTTATATTTTTTTATTTTTTTCCCCCCATAAATCTGCATAATATGGGTAGTTTGGACATCTTTAATCGCCATATTCTCAAAAACTAGCAGAGATAGGTATAGGATATAATATACATTTTATATCAGAAATGATTGGTAGAACCAAAATTAAAAAAAAATATACAGGGTATTCCATTAAAAAATCAAAGTTGATCTCTTTCCGGTTAAACCGGAAAAAGTGATAGAATTTTATTCCCCAAAATCAGCATCTTATGATATATTATAGCCCCCCAAATTTGAAAGCTATTTTTTTTATTCAAAAAAAAAAGGCTGGGTGGTGATTTCGTTGTCACCCGGTATGCTAACATACTACTTTAAAAAAAAAAAAAATAATTAAAAAAAAAAAGCCTTAAATTACCTAAATTTATTTTATTAAATGGATTTATTTGTTATAGTTCCATTCAAATATTATAAGAAAAAATGAGTCATGTATAATTAATGTGTTTACTTTGGTATTTTTGGAAATTGGGGTTTTGCTCGTTTAAATTTCCCCCAACTTTACATCCCCCGTGAAACTTCTGGTTGGGGGCCACAATGAATAAAAAAAATACTAATTTTTTTTAAAATATTCACACAAATACACTGGCTGTACCGCTTACAGTAATTTATCAAACCTTTTTAAAAACCCGGGTATTTCCATCTGTGTGGAAATCAGCCATAGTAACACCTTTATTCAAGGGGGGTGATCGATCGAATATAGCAAGTTATCGTCCTATTTCTGGCCTATCGAGCATACCTAAGGTCTTAAGTCAATAGTAACTGAAATTTTATTTGACTTTTGGGGAAAAATTAGCTCAGAAAATCAACCTGGCTTTTTGCTGGGGGGATCGTGCCAAACAAATTTTTTGTGTATACAATGATTTTTTGTCTTCTGCATTGGACAAGAGTCAGCAAGTTGATGCCATTTATTTTGATTTTAAAATTTTTTTATAGTGTTAATCACTACATTCTACTTAAAAAAAATTGAACACTATGGAATGGGTGATCCACTACTTTCCGGGAATAAACAGTTATCTTCGTGGGCGGGGCAGTATGTTAAATTTCAGAATTGTATTTCAGATAAAATACTGGTTCATTCTGGAGTTCCCCAAGGGTCTCACCTCGGGCCACCCCTATTTTTGATTTTTTTTTGATTTCCTTTCCCTTTTTTTGATCATTGTTCCTACTTGTTGTTTGCGGACTTTTTTGAAGTTTTAAAAAAAACCATTTCAAACGTCGATGACTGTCTCCTTTTTACAACTTGTATTGATAATCTCGTAAACTGGTGCGGAAAAAAAAAATATCCTTTTTCCAAATGTAAAGTAATATTTTTTTCCAAAAAAAAAATCCAACTAAATATCTATACCACATCAATGATACTCCCATATCTAGAGTTGCTCTGATAAATGATCTGGTGAATTTTTTTTATGAAGAACTTAGATTTATAAAACCCTATAGATAACATTATCGAAAGGGGTTACAGGATGGCAGGCTTCGTTATGAGACAGTGTTGGGAGTTTAGAAATATCACTTTCCTGATGAATATATATTTTGCATTGGTTAGGAGTCATCGGAAACCCCCATTATAACACCCATATAAAAAAAAAATTTAACGGTACAGTCTAAATTCGTGAATTACTTCCTTTTTAAGTTGAAATTGGAACCCCAAACATTATTATCCACCAAGAAAGACTAAATATCCCGGGGGGATAGCTTGGGGTTGCGCAAGGGGAAACTTGATCTAATGTTTTGGTCACAAACTATTGAACAACACCACAACACGTTAAACTGCTCTGACCTTCAAAATCGAATCTCGAATTAATTTTAAGTTCCACCCAGGACGACAAGGCTATTTGATTTATTTGCTGTAAATATTTTGGAACTGATATTGGTATAAATGGACCCTTAATCGACTTATGAGCCATTTCAACCATTATGTACATAAAGAATTTGATCTGCCTTTTTTTAGGGTCTTTTAAGAATAAAGTCGCTAAGTTTTTAAAAAATCACACGGAATGTTGTGGCAGGACTGTGGTGTTTTAACTTTTTTAATTACTCTTTTTTCCCCTAATAATATCTATAAGTATTGATTATTGTACTGTATTTTTTATTTTTTTCTTGTATTGTAACAGTTGTTTTTTTTTTTCCAAATATAGGTTCATTGTAAATTGTAAACTGTATTTGTACTATTTGGAGAATTTCGCTGAAGGGGACTGAATGAGTAAATAAATAAATAAATAAATTTATCATACGATCATTTGTTTTACGCTCATAAAAACTAGACTGGAAATTTTCATGGGGGAAAATTTGACAAAGCAATTCTTAAAAAATATATTTGTAAACGTGCAAACGCACCTTTATTTTCTGTCATAATTTAAGGGATATGTATTTTTTTTAAAAATCGAAAAATTTTTTTTTTCCCCATTCTGCGCAATAACAAAATTCCACAATTTTTTAATTTAAAACACCCACCCTGTGGGGGGGGTTTGGGTGGGACCTCTTTTTAAAATTTGTCGGCAGAATTAAAAGGGACACGCAAGGTCAGCTCCTTTTGGGGTGCCTTTTCCCCTATTCATTTAACATTTTAAAATGGAAATGGATTTATAAAAATTTAAAAATAATTAAAAAACTGACAAGTGCTGATGACAGACAATGTCAACAATAAATGTGGCTAGGGAAAATTTTTTAAAGGAAAAATTTAAAATTTTGACAGAGATGGTAATTGCCGATGCCGTGTTATAAAAACGCCCGGAAAAAAAAGGGCCCCCAAAACCCCCGAACTAGCATTTTTCCCCGGGGCTAAAGTGCTTTTTACAAGAAACCACCGTACCGAAATTTGTTCTATGAATTTTTCAAAAAAAATTACTTTTTTTTTGCAATCGTAAAATGTATTATAAATTGAAAATAAAAATTTTTTTTTTAACATAAAGGGGGTTTTTTTTTCGATTTTTTCCTAGATTTGCCCTTTTTTTAAAAAAAAATTTTAAAAAAATTTTTTAATATAATATAAAAAAAATATTTAAAAAATGAATTAAACCGAATACGCAATGATTAAACGTTTCGTTGGCGTTTAAGTTCGATCTCATATGGATGAACATTTTAAATTTTTTTTTCCCCGCACGTAAAGAACCCGGGGGAGCGGGTTAGCCCCAGCTTTCATCAACCGGTTTTTTTAAAAATTTTTTTTCGGGAATTCCTTTTAAACAAAAAAAAAAAAACTCATCTAAACTTAATATTTCAAGCTACCAAGTAATAAAAACTACTCATTATGCTTGTAGGGTCCTACCGGTGGGTTTTATTACCCCCAAATCTGAACAACTATACAGGGTGTCCCAGAATATGGGGCAATCCCCCCAAACCCCAATGAAAACCCAAAAATTTTTTTTAAAAAATTCCCCCAAATTTTTTTTCCTATGACCCCCCCCACAAAGATACAATTTAATAACGGCCCCCCCTTAAAAATCGTTTTGTTTAAAAAATTTTTTTAAAATACTAGGTAAAATTTAAATTTTTTTTTTAAATGATGGTTACTAAAAAAGTCTTCTTAAAATGAACCCAAAATCATTTTGGTTTTTTTGTTTTTTCCAAAAGGGACGGAAAAACTCTGATACATTAGAAATTTTTAACACCCTGTATGATAAAGGCTCAAAAATATTTTTTGGATAGCTTTAACCTTAAAAAAAAAAAAGGGGTATCCTTGATTCACATCGATAAAATCAACTGTTCAAAAAAAAATAAAATATCATGGTTGGTAATTTTTTTAAAATTATACAGGGTGTTTACTAATTGTACATTAATATTGGGGAATAAATTTTTTGGGGCCCCTTTTAAAAAAAAACTTCATATAAAAAAATCCCCTAAACGTCTTAACTTCTGAAAAAACAGGTTGGAAAAATTTTTAAAAAAAAAATTTTTCATTTAATATTAAAATTTAAAACCCCCCTTTTTTAATTTTTAATGATATTTGGCATACATGTACTATGTATCAATAAGAATTTTTTAGGGCCCCCGTTTTTTTTTTTCCAAAAAATAGGCAGGAAAAATTCGGGAAAAACGCACGGTGGAAAAAAAAAAAAAAAATTTTTTTTAAAAAGGGGCTTTTGATATTTTAAGCTTATATGCCAAATTTCATTAAAATATCAAAAGGGGGAAAGGTTTTAATAATAAATTATTTTTTTTTTAAAAAATTTTCCACCCTTTATCTAAAAAAATTAAAAACGTTTAAATACGTTCCATAAAATTTTCTTCAAATAGCCCAAAAAAAATTTATTTTTCTAATAAAAACGTACAATTAAAAAACCCCCTGTATAATGAAAAAAAAATTTCCAACCATGCTATTTTATTTTTGTAAACAGTTGTTTTTTTCGATTCAATGTCCTTTTTTTTGGGGTTTGCTTAAAGCTATCTAAAAATAATATTTTGAGCCTTTATCATAGGGGGTTTATTAAAAAATTGCTATTTTTTCAGAGCTGGGCCACCCCCGGCAAACTAAAAAAACCAAATATAATTTAATGGGTTCATTTTAAAAGACTTATCTAGTAACCATCATTTAAAAAAAAAATTAAATTACGCCTTGTTTTTAAAAAATTTTTAAACCCCAAAAAAAATTTCAGGGGCCTCCGTTATTGACCTGTATCTCCGTGGGGGGGTCATGGAAAAAATTTAGGGGAATTTTTTAAAAAATATTTGGGTTTTTTTTATTAGACCCAGGCCCAATTTTTTTTGGGGGGCCCCCAACAACTCCCCCCCGGGGCCCTTTTTTTGGGAAACCCACCATCAGCAAATATTTTTTTCACTTGTTCTTTATTTAAACAAAAAAAGCAATAAAATTAATTTTAAAATTATTATTTACATGCAAACATTTATAGTTTAAGAATAAAACGCGAATTTGAGACCAGTAATTATACTATTTTTTTTTGTAATAAAAAAATTTAAAAACATTTTCAAAATTTGGAAAAAATAAGTAACTTAACTTAAATATCTGTCATGAATTTGACTTTTAAAAGGGGGGGATTTACGAAAGGGGTGAGTAGGCTGAAGCCTGGGGGGGCAAATTTAGGAAAATTAAAAAAAAAAAAAATAATCGTAAATTTTTAAAAAAAAAGGGTATAAGTTCTGATGAATTAAGAAGAATTGTTCTTTTTCTACAGGAAAGTTTTCCAAACGATCTTGAAAATAACTTTCAAGGTAAAGCATGACAATTCGTTGAGTATGTTTTTATATTAAAAAAAGACCAATAAAACCATTTTAAATTTTTAAATAAAGTGGTTTACCAAATGGACTCAAAAAGTATATATTTAAATATTGACATTAATTTAACGTGTTTTTTTTTAAACGGTCCCAAACTGTTTGATGAACGAAGTTTTTTTCTTTTTTGAAACGCTTTAAAAACCCCATTTAAGATCAATTATAGAGCAAGAACGATTAGAAGTTTTTCAATATTATATATTGAACCAGACGTAACAAATAGCATTAATTGTAATGATATAAAAAAGATTTTGCAAAAAAAAAAGGTTGAAGAAAAATTTTTGTAAAAGGGTTTTACCTATAATTTAATATACATAGACAAGACTTATTTGTTTTAAATTTTAATGTTTTTTTGTTATATTAAAAAATTTTTTTTTTTAAAGAATTGCTATTTAATTTTTTTATGTTTTACTTTTGGTATTTTTTTTTTTTTTTTTTTTTTTTAAAATTACTGGGAGTTTACATTTTTTAAAGCAAAATTTTTGGGGTTCCAAATTCACAAAATTTTTAAAATGGGGCGCAATATTATATATTGAACCAGATTTAAAAATAGCTTTAAATTTGGGGAATGATATAATTAATGATTTTGCAGAAAAAAAGGTTCGAAGATAAATGTTAGATGGGTTTTACCTATAATTTAATATACAAGACAAGACTTATTTGTTTTAACATTTTAATGTTTTTTTGTTATATTATAAAATTTGTTTTTTTTAAAGAATTGCTTTTTTAATTTTTTTTTATTTTTTTTCTTTTGGTATTTTTTTTTAATTTTTTTTAAGAATTATTTTGTGTAGTTTACATTTTTAAAGCTAAATTTTCGTTCCAATATTCACAAAATATTGACATAATAGGGGGCAAAAATAAATTAGCCTATGGACAACAAATAGTTAAACCCGGGGCCCGGTCGATAAATATAAATGTTTATAATATTATTTAATAAAAAAAATTAAGGGGAAAGGGGGCTCTTTATTATTAACAAATTTTCAACAAACAATATACGATTTAAAATAAAATTTTCAGTAAAGGAAAATTTTTAATTTTTTTTTTATTATTTTTTTTTGACGCTAAAAAACCTTTTTGTGGTTTCTCCTCGGTTATTATGATCACGGGTTTTTGGAAAAATTTTTTTAATTTTTTAAAAAATTTTAAAGCAAAAAACCTTGGTCGTAATATATGTGACTTTTTAAAAACCAATTTTTTAAAAATTATCTTTGGGTTTTTTTATTCTATAATTTCTGTTAAATTTAATAATAATTTTTTGAAATTTCCCTTTTAAATCTGCACAATGATTTTTGGGGAAACCCCAATTGAAAATTAAGTTTAAAAAAAAAACTGTCAGTCGAGTCGATTTTTCCACATTGGGGAAGTAAATCATCTGAATGCAAATTGTTTCACATTGCATATAAAATTTCCCCTTAGAATCCGGATTCAAAAAACTTTAATAAACATAGTTTTGCATTTAAAACATCCAGTTTTTTAACGTTTTTCCCCAATAAAACCCAAAAAAGTAATGGCTTTATCCCCAAAGAAATTTTTACTTGCTAAATCCGGTATTTTATCATAATAAACCGAAGTGAATATATTAATAATTTCCAGCTTTTAGTAGCTCATCGAGCTCTTTTATCTCTTCCGGTTACATTGGGGCGGCGTATTTAAATCTAATTCCGGTAAAAATTGTTGAGTATTTTCTGTCAAAGCGAGTGGGAGTTCGTTTCTTCCAGAATAACATTACCTCTTTCTGCAATCAATAAAATTAGTTAACAAAATATGCCTAAAGCTTAAACGATACATTCTACAAGTTGGGTTAGGATTAAACCCACTCCACCCCAGGAGTTTCGAGTGAACATGCTCAACAGAATCTTGATTCACGAGACCAGTCGCTAATTCAAAATCCCGGAAATGAACTCTTAAGGTTATCATATATTGACCTATAGCTCTAAATGTCAAAGGAATGCCTAACAAACAAAAATACATTCTTTGTGCCTTTGTCCACCGTTTTTGTATATCATCATCTTTAATTTTCCCAAGTATCCATATTTTTTTATCACATTGGCAACACTGTCTAATGCAATCATCCACGAGGTAACCATGCTAACCCTTTTATACTTTAAAAAAAAAGTGGATCACATTGTTACCATTTACCGACAACTTTTTCTGAATGCTACTTGAGCCAGAAACCTTATATGGCAAACAATTACAACACATACCACACAATGTGATCAGCGACGAAAATCACATTAAAATAGATAAAATACCAAAATTGTATTTATTAAATTAATTACCACTTTTTTATAATTAAACACATTGGTTGTAGCCTAAATCTCACCCCAAAATCGTGATCAACGACAAAAACACATAAAAATAAATATAATTACAAAATTAAATTTATTTAACTCTATTCTCACCTTTTTTATTTAACGTATTGGTCGCGGACCGAATCTCACCCAAAATCGTGATCAACGACAAAAACACATAAAAATAAATATAATTACAAAATTAAATTTATTTAACTCTATTCTCACCTTTTTTATTTAAGGTATTGGTCGCGGCCCGAATCTCACCCAAAATCGTGATCAACGAAAAAAAGACATAAAAATTAATATAATTACAAAATTAAATTTATTTAACTCTATTCCCACCTTTTTTATTTAACGTATTGGTCGCGGCCCGAATCTCACCCAAAATCGTGATCAACGAAAAAAAGACATAAAAATAAATATAATTACAAAATTAAATTTATTTAAAATCTATTCCCACCTTTTTTTTTTTTAAGTATTGGTCCGGCCGAATCTCACCCAAAATCGTGATCAACGAAAAAAAGACATAAAAAAAAAATATAATTACAAAATTAAATTTATTTAACTCTATTCTCACCTTTTTTATTTAACGTATTGGTCGCGGCCCGAATCTCACCCAAAATCGTGATCAACGACAAAAAGACATAAAAATAAATATAATTACAAAATTAAATTTATTTAACTCCATTCTCACATCTTCCATTTAACGTGTTGGTCGCGGCCCGAATCTCACCCCAAAATCGCGATCAACGACAAAAACACATAAAAATAAATAAAATTACCAAATTAAATTTATTTAACTCCATTCTCACATCTTCCATTTAACGTTTTGGTCGCGGCCCGAATTTCACCCCAAAATCGTGATCAACGACAAAAACACATAAAAATAAATATAATTACAAAATTAAATTTATTTATTCCCCATTCTCACCTTTTCTATTTAACGTATTGGTGGGCCGAATCTGACCCCAAAATCGTGATCAGCGAAAAAAAACACATAAAAGTAAATATAATTACAAAATTAAATTTATTTAACCCTATTCTCACATTAATGTAGACGTATATACTTTAGCAAGCGGAGAGGGAGAAAGTGCGTCTAGTTCGGCGCTTGACCAGTGCGAGGCCCCACTTCGCTTTACATTTCGCCCATTGCGATCGGCAATTCCCTATCATCTCTGGCTTAGATGTAGAATGCTATCAAGGGTAATAAATAAAAGGGTGCTCGATCCCATTTAAGCCCATATAAACCAATTTAAATGTCAATTCGGTATTTGTGACGTAATCTGTTTGCCTTTTTGTTTTTTTTTTACAAAATATAAAGTCTTAATTTTTTAAAAATATTATAAATTAAGTTCTAAAAAACATATCCAAAATAGTTTTTAAAAGTTGAATATTTAACAAAAATTAATAAAATAAATCTGCCTTCTGGGCAAAATGGGCAAACGGTGACGTCCAAACATAACCTATATCTACAGACAAATAGTAAAAATCGAGCACTCCTTGTTAAGTTTACTACCCTTGGAATGCTATTTTTGACACACTAAATTCATGTTCACTTTTTAAGATCTGTTTAACTATTAAAGTGCTTAAAGTTGTACGTATTTGTGTTTCATTAAAGACCTCTAAAGTCTTCACATAATAGGACGCAAATCTGGTAAAAATACTTCACCTGCCCCATACGAACATGACCCTAGTCAAGTGTAATATATGAATGTAAGTAAAAAAATTATATTTTTCCGTCTTCCTATGAGGAGGATTGGTAACGCGCGCAGCATGGGACGTCAGACAGACACCAAGCCGATTGTACGCAATACCAGATTTGATCACTGTTTATTATGCCTTTCATCGATAAGAAAAACTTTTAAAAATATACAAACCCGTATTTCTAGTGACAAGAATAAGAAGAATCCAGGGCCACAGGCCCGTCTTTCTGGATAATCCAACAAATGTGCTGGCAAATTGTCTAGTAGAAAATACCAATAAAATAAAGTAAAACAAAAGATTGGCAACACTGATTGATTGATTGATAAAGTAACACTGGCGTTAATTCATACGCACCCTATGTTTTAATTTAAAAAAATCTAGATAAATTAAAAAAAAAACTTGCAAAAAGACTTTGACAATAAGGGTAATTGTATTTAAAGTAAATGTCCCACCAAAACTTGGTATCATAATATGACATAAATACGCAGATAGAAGACATAAGACATCTAACTGCCATAACAAGAATGAGAATTGGTCACTGTTTCATTCAAAAATATCTGTACAAACTTGGCATTAAAGATAATTCTTATTGTGAATGTGGTCAGATTAAAGATCTTGACAATTTTTTATTTAATGCCCCATCAACTTAATTCCTGGAGTTTATTTTTATTATGAATTTATAAAAAAAAAGCTAGGTATCTCCGTTTAGCATTCAAAATATCCTTTTAAACATTACTTTTGAATCCATTAAAATCTTATTGAAGTTTCTAAACTGTAATAAAATTAAGTTATTACCTACTCTTTCTTTTTGCTTTTATTACCTCGGTATTCGGTATCGGAAGCAAAAAAAGTCTTATCCGTTGTTGTGGTATCTGTCAATAAATATTCAACACACCATGTAAAAAAAAAAACAAAAATTACCAATACATACAAGTAACTTTGCTGATGTAATATCAAAATACTCAGTGGCGTACCTAGGGTGGGTCAAGGGGGCATTTGCCCTCCCCCCTCTCCCCAAAAGACTTGAAAAATATATTTTTTTAACCTCAACCGTAGCGCGCGGGGGTAATCCCCCATTTGCCATTTAAAAGGGCGCCGACTCCTTGTTCTTTTAACAATTTTAACGACCTCTTGGTAAAAATTTTCCGGACTGGCCTTCGGCAGGCATAGCTTGCCCCTCCAAAACTTTAGTGTGGGTACGCCACTGGCAATACTACTGATGTATTCTTTGACCCACACCCTAATGTGCTGGCGAATGGCGCTAAAAGCAAAAAACTGGCAGCCAACGCCATACTGAAAAAAGAAGATTTGTATTTTGCATGACTTGTATTTTGTATAGAAACTATAAAAGGAAATAAGAGGAAATAAGCAATAAGCATAACTTTGTATTCCTTAAAAATAAGATTTTACGTATTATTTTCTTGCATTTTAAAAGTTTTTTTTTTAATTCTAGGATGGCACCTGAAGGAAGAAAAGGCGAACGCAAGCCTGTGAGTAAGATTTTCGTCTTTATTTACTAAATATGAAGCCTAAATACATCTTTCTTTTTTCTTTCAATTTTAAAAAGTTGTGGGTAATATTTTGATAACTTCATATCATTTGAATGATACATTTTTTGTAAATCTTATCATTTTAACGATTTGATGGGTTGAGTATTAATCTAAAGTTAGTATTACCGGACTGTGGTAACCCACAACCTTCAGTTTTTCCCTTCCTCTCCAAACCTCTGCCTTAAGTGAATAAACTTCCCCTTACTTTATTTAAGATGTATCCTGTACATTAATAAGTCCACACAGGCCTTAAGCATTTTTGGATTGTCCCAAGATTAAACAAATCTTTCTTAGTTTTTGTTGTTTATAATAACTTATTTGAGTATGTTTATGTCCTATGATGATCACATGTAGGTTTTATTTGATCCAAAACCTTTAGTCACAGATTTCAATGCACAGTCATTTATGCAAGAAAAAAATTCAATTCAAGTAATCCGGCTTTGAGCCGATCAAATTTTGACGTAAAGCATATAATTTTTTTCTGCTTTTAGTTTTCAAATACTTCTTTTTTTGTGTATTTTTTATTACTTTCGGTAATTATTATTTACTATCTTGCATATGTCAGTTTGAATTCAAATCCTGTTTATACTAAGATAATATATAAGAAGGTATTCCAATCCTTCAATGCATGATGGGAAATGTGTCAATCGCGCCGCCACAAGTGTGTCTGACACGCTAAAGTATTTTGATCCCAACTTCCGCTATAATAAAACTAAGGATGAAAATACTTTAGTGTACAAGACACACTCTTGGCTCGCGACCGCTTGCCACATTTCCCATCATGCATTGCAGAATTGGAATATCTTCTTATATATTATCTTAGTTTATACCATCGTGTTTAACATCATATAATCGGCCTGTGAATTTCCAATTTAACAAAACAAGGGAATTGACTTAAAGAAAAAACAAAAGAGTTTAAAAGTTTATACTGGTCATTTTGAGTAGATAATAAGCATCAGATAGAATTTCTGTTTGTGTTAATTTATTACTAGCTCTAACGACTTTAAAAAGCATCAAACTTAAATTAAATTAAATGGCAGTTCTATTTTTAATATTTATTTTTACAATTTAATGCCAAATCCCAAAAATGCAAAAAAGGTTACTGCATTATTAGATCAGGCTCATTTAAAAAAAGTTTTACTAAGAAATCAAAAATTCAGTATCCACTGCTAAAATATGTCCTGTTAGTTAATTACCACTTTTTTATTTGTTAGTGAATTGCCATGCCTTCATTTATGTTGTTATAATTTGAACTTTTAAAATATTGCTCTTTTTTGTTGTTAATGTATTTTGATGGCTGTCATTAAGATCTTTTTAACATATGTATGTTTATTGATTTACAGTCCATTTAGGTATTTTAGTTTTTTTAAGATATATGATGTTTTCATTGAAATATAAAACAGCTGTACCTCCTACCTAGAGCAAAATTTCACCGTTGTTGGTGCAACAGTGCTCATAGTCTATGAGTTTATTTTCATGACCATTAATTTCTAATAAAAGATTATTATTAATATTATTGGTTCTTATGCTAACCAAAAAAATACAGCAGTTCTAATATTAAGCTTTACTATACCGTTAGGCTGATAAAAACAAACCCCTTTGAAACACAGATTAATGCTTAGTATCAAAAAATGTTAGACCGTTGTCTTTAGGACAAATTATACATAATATATGTATGTGGGTTTGTTTTGGGTAGGTTAAACAGTTTTTGTAAATGATGGGTTAACTCCAGAGTAAAAAATGGTATGTTCTAAAAAGGGTTGGTGACACATAGTCCCAACAATTTAATTGTCAACAGATATGAATATTCACAAAAAATAAATAACATTCCACTCCCGCCCCTAGATATTGAAAATTATGAAGTCTTAAGAAATTAAAGATTTTTTATGTGTAAATTTACCACAAATTTAATATTTAATTGTCAAATGTAAATAAAATTTGAAAGTAAAAATATTCCCATTTGTTAATTCCTTTGGTAACAACATTTACTGTATTTTTAGTTGAATTGAATAAATATTGGTTGTAGTTGTTTTGGGTTACAGAATTCCTAATTTATAGGCAATATAAGATATAGTCTAATTAGACCCACTTTCGATCTTATTTATTTTTTTTTTTTTTGGTGGAATGTTTCGACAGGGTTACTACCAACCTGGAAAACATGGATTTGTCAGGGAAATTCTAGACTTTCAATTATGTCAGGGATAATCTTAAAATTTAACAGAATGCCAAGGAAAATCGTTAACATCAGTGGAAATCAAAGATACCGATTCTGACATTTAATATTCGCTTTTAAGAACATCAACAATGGTAAAAGATGCGCACTTACATTTTTTTTGTGTCATTACATTTTGGGCAAAAAAATAGAGAATTTCAAATGCAAAATTTGGTGGCAATCCTGTTCTAAAACATTGGATTTATTTGTATCCAATATCTAATGGATACATTTATTTTTATATAGTTATTTTTTTAGCTTATTGTTATCTGATTTGTTAACAAAAATTGTATTTTATTAGACAATAAGGCTTATTTTGAAACTGAATATAAACAGACACAAAAGTGGGAGCAGATGATAAGATAGTAATGTGGTAATCATCTGAAGACATTAGGGTTTTGACCAGTGGACACTCACCAGATGGTCATTTCACTTTCTTATCAACTACGTCCATTTTGGCCGTCGCGCTTAATAGATCTATGTCGATGGTCTTTTAGCTGATAGTTTTTAAAATGTTACTAAAAATAAAGTCATAATTCTTCATCTTAAACAAGTCTTAACTTGAATAAAGTTTTCCAAACTCCTAATAACAAACAAATTTGAGTTTAACATCTAATCTCCTACATTCGCCAGACATCACGGGTAATGACCTGTTGTTGTAAACATTTCTGACCATCTTAGCATTTCAGAACGCCATGAATTATTGCATTCATGCAACAGTCTTTAATGATATCAAACTTCCTATGTCAGTAAACCAGAAATGACATAGTTTAGATGTACAAATTCCATATTAAACTAATTAAAATTATTATTTGCCAGTACTAGATGAAAATCTTATAATATTATTTTTCTTTACAAGTTTAATTTAACAAGAAGACGGCACGGCCTTAGGGTCGGCGATTTGGCTCAATTTTTTTTGTGGTGATAGAGTGCACTTAATTTATCATAATATTAAAATACTAAGGCGCACTATTGAGAAAATTCCACAAAAAAACGTTTTAATTTTTATTTTTTTGTGTAGCATATATACTGAAAATGTCATATTTTTGTCAAATCGCTAAGTACTCAGGCAGTAGCGTTCGAGACTTCTAACCAGAAGGTTCTGGGTTCGATTCTGCTCCATGCCTTACTTTTTTTTAATGTAATTAATTATTTTTATTATTATTAATCTTTAAAATACTTCTTAAATTTATTTATATCAAATTTTTTAATTAAATAATTGTAACATTAGTTTACATATCTATGCCTCAAAACTATGTACTGACAGAATCGTTTTTATGAATGTAAATGATGTACCTATGTTTTTTAATGATTACCTTACAAACCCCGTGTGTTGTAATAATTATTGTTTGAAATTTTTCTATAATAACTATCACTCTGGTTTTTGCAAATAATTATAATGTGAATATATATTATGTAATGCAAATTGGCTTCAGAATATTTTATTTTCTTTTCTCTAATTGTAAATAAAAAAAAACACTACTAAACTTAAAGAAATTTTAGAAGTATTTTAAAGAATAATAATATTAAAAATAATTAATTTCGTAAAAAAAAAGTAAGGCATGGAGCAGAATCGAACCCGGAACCTTCGGGCTAGAAGTCTGGAACGCTACCGCCTAAGCCACATAGCTGTTTGTCAATGGTGTTACATTTTAAGTACGTATGCTACACAAAAAAAATTAAAACGTTTTTTTTGCCAGATTTTCTTAATAGTGCGCCTTAGTATTTTAATATTGTGATATACCAAGTGCACTCTAGCACCACAAAAAAATTGAGCCAAATCGCCGACCCCAAGGCCGTGCCTTGTAAGTACAAAGGCACTAAATAGTCTGGTTACTGAAGGTAAAAATATAGTATCACCTCGAAAATCTTTAAATTGAATCGATTTTTCTGAAAATTTGAAATTAAGCTCATCTTTGACTCCACTTCAAAAGTTATATACGCCCAAGTTCCGCTTTTTGTTTTAAAGAAGTGAAAACTACCCCTTATATTAAAAAATTGAAAAACTGTAGACTTTAGCGTTTTAGAAGCCGTAATTATTTGTAAATATGTCAAATATTTATCGATTTCTTATTGTGGAATGTAATTTGACACTTAAAAAGTACCCCTATAACAAAATTAATTTGAAAAAATCACCAGCTCTAAAAGTTTTTATTGTGATTTATGTAGAAGAAATATATTCTCATAGTTGGTATGACATGATACATTATTTGTTAAAATGATTTAACTCACTCTTGACAACGAAATTATACAAAAAAAATTATGGACTTAAAGAGCTTTAATGGTGGCATAATTATTAAATAAAAATTGCTGTACAGCTTATAATTTATTATTTATTGCAAATTTTCAACCTTTTAAAATTATCCCTTATAAAGTATAATTGTATAATGGTGGCATTTACTTAAATAATAATCCATTTACTGTTGAATCATATAATTACAATGTTTCTACCCTTAATAACCAACCCTTGCAATCAAAAGTACTGTATTTAATGCATTAAGAAATAAAAATAAGACTAGACATAAAAAATATTATACAAAATAAGGTATATTTAAATTTTAAATGTGCACAAATGTGTTTATATTCATATTTTAAAATATACTGATCGCTATACTATATGCTATATGAAAGATGTATATGTCATAGTGTGATCCGTCTTTCATGAAGATCCTGGTCACTTCATAAAGCTTCGGCATATGGTGTAAAATAATCAAATTACACAATGTGCCAGCTGTTTTATCATATTAGATAAGATTGTTTCTTTTTCACAAAACGCATGGTTTTTGAGTTATTTGCGAAAAATAGTTAAAGAACTTTTTTTACATTATCAACCACAATAACTCAAAAAATATTGGGTTATAAAAAAACCTTATACATTTACTGGCTAGAATTAGTTTATCTGTCGATTTCCAGGGTTATTTTAAGTAGTAAAATTCCTCAAGAAAGGGTGGCAATCACCCCCGGGATGGAAACGCCTGTTGGCACTACATAACTTTTGTTACTTGTGTTATTGTACAACTACTTTCAAAATTTTAAGTCAATCAGTGTAGTTATAAAGAAAAAGCATCACTTACCATGCATATGAAAAATATAAATTTCGTTCATAATATACAGGGTTTTACAGAATGTTGTGAGGAAAATTTAAGGGCAGATTCTACATCTAAAAATATGAAAAAAAGTTCATATAAATATGGGTTTGGAAATGCTTCGTTTTTTGCCTTTAATAGTTTATTGAACATTTCTCGAAAACCCGTGGAGATATTGAGATGAGTTTTGGTACACGCAAATGTATAATTAAAGGTCACATTTATATGTACAAAATCGTTTTCTTAGGCACTTACATCAGTGGCGTTCGTGCCGGTAAGTTCTTATTTTAAGCGAAAAAAAAAAACTGTAGTATTACATTCTTATAGTCAGTTTAATTCTGCTTAAAAAGGACCTCCCGGACGTTTTTATTCTGTCTCACCGGTTTCGAAATAAAAATAAAAGTACACTAAGCTTCTCTGCTTCAAGGCATGCTGTAAATCGCCTTCATATTTTTTCTGACCCTTCGAAATATTTGAGGTCTCTGGCGTATTATTAAAGTAAAGTAAAGTAATCTTTATTCATCACTCAAGCTGTTACGTCAATTTTATATGAACAGCTATAAATAAACGTGATTTCATATAAAACAATTAAAATAAATAAAATAAAAGGTCCTAATTACTTCACATTAAAATGACAAATCAAATTATCCTAAAAATATATCAACACAAAATATTAACAATACACAAGCATTTCTAACGCGTTCAACTAATGTAGCTTCGTTCGCTATCGGAGTGGAATACACCAGTTGCTTTAGATGCCCCCAGAGGTAGAAATCGCAGGCATTTAAGTCGCCCCGATCAATCCAATTTCCTTGGAATGTAAAGTTTAAATAATCTCTTACATTGCTACAAAAATGAGCAGGCGCTCCGTAGTGCATAAACCATAAATGTTGCCTAATAGAAAGGGGGACAGCTTTTAGTAGGTTGGGTAAATTGTCCTGTAAAAATGCAGGTATCAAATTATTTTGAATTATTCCTGACCACACATTGATTGAAAACTGCTGCGTGTTCATTGTGGAAATTAAAAATTCTATTCCTGGTAAATGAAGCTTCGTCCGTGAACAATATAAACGAAATGAACTGCCGATCTTCAGCATTTCTTTGTCTTAACCATAGGCAATACTGCAGTCTGGCTGGAAAGTCTGCTTCAGAAAGGGCTTGTACTCTTTGTAAATGGTAAGGATAGAGCTGCTGCTCGTGGAGTATTTGCCATACGTTAACGTGGTTGGTATTCCCCAATTTGTTTGCCAGACGCCTTGTACAGGGTCTTTGATTATATTTACGTGGCTTCTGGAGCCTTTTTTTTAAAGACAAAAAAAATGTTTTATATAAAAATTGTAGGTTTTTATCCATATTTTCTTTTAAAATTATTAGTAATAAAATATGCAATAAGAAAATGGAAAAATATAGACAACTTCAACTTTTTTAAATGGAACACCCTGTATATTATGCGCTACAACGAAAGATATTTTTTTTCTGATTTCAAATATATACACATTGATGATATTAGGATGAACCATTTTCGAGATATTTAAGCTTAAAATATAAATAAATTAAAAAAAAAATCTTATTAGTATCAAGAAAGCTATGAAAACAATAAAATTGTTTTAATAAATTTGACGTATTGATATTGTAAAAGGTTGAAATTTATCATTTTAACTATTAAAAGTAGTTTGTGTTGCTTTTTTGTCGTTGGGCTATTTAGAAGAACAAAAAATCACTATTATGCGTCTTTTTTATGGTAACAATTATAATGTGACGACATCGACAGTGCAAAGGGAATATTACTTATTATATCCTTAACAACGGGTACTATCTGTAGATACTATTAAAAACATAGTAAGAAAGTTTATTGAACGAAAAAGCTGAGGAAAAGGACTGCAGCACGAAATGAAAACAAAGTTTCGGATATCCTCGTTTTTTTACGATAATTATTATACTTTTTCTATTGGACTAGCACAAACTACTTTTATTAATTTTTAAAAATCCTGAAATATCAATCTCGGTGGGTATTTGCCAATGTTAACATGGTTGGTATTCCCCATTTTGCTTGCCAGACGCCTTGTACTTTATTTAGATTTTTTTTAACTGCTCTTAAAATATTTTTCACATTTTGCACTGTTTGAGCAGTTCTTGGCGCCCCACAATCAATAAAATTACCTGTTACTTTTCCCGTTATCCGTTATGAACGCTTACAAATGTGTTTGCATAAGGTAATTGGATCAAATGCATTTTATAGAAAGCTTTATTCACGAATTTCCATTCCTTTTCCATACTAAAATAAATATCGCCAATTTCTAAATGCAAAATTTAATTAAAATTTTATTTGTAGAGAACATATTACAAATTAACTGAAATAGCACAAATTTAAATCGCTTCCATAGTTTTTATGTACATTAAATTTTGTAGTTTAACAAGAAATTCCAAAAAATTAGAAATGCGTTATCAGGTAAATTTCAGACCAGCATAGATACATTACTATTTTTTAATTACAAGATTTTGAAAACAAAGCTTAATGATACAGCGATTAATAAACTGTATTTTTTATTTGGAAATACGTTGGAGTTCTGGCGCACAATAAAATCCGTTAGTCGTATCTTTTTAAGTTTCAGAAGTAATGCTCAGTGCTTTAAGAAACAATACTTTATAATTTTATTGAAACCAAAGAATTCGTTGAAAGTTTTTCTTGTGCAAAAAATTAACTGAATTTTTTAACGGCACGAATTGCCACTGAAAAGCAAGACGTTTTAAAACAGCAATTTTTAATAAATTATTATTTCGAAAAGGTGATCAACGATACTTTTGCGTTACTCGCAAGGAAAAACTCCCCTACTCCAATAAAATTTCCCCCATGAGGTTTTCAGATCAAGTAGTGAAAAATAACAATATCTAAAACAGGTGATGAAAAAACTTAAAACACCCCGTATCATAAAAACGAAGCACTTCCGGACCCATGTTTGTATGAACTTTTTTTTATATTTTTAGATGTAGAATCTGCCCTTAAATTTTCCTTACAACATTCTGTAACACCCTGCATATTTTTGTAAAGGGCTTTTATGTTAACAGCAATTTCATTGTTAGTTGTCAAACATGAAGTTTAAATACAAAACATGTAGTTTATACAGAATATTTGTATTGTTTAATCAGTAATCTCCGTCATTGAGCTTGAAGCACGACGCACAGTGGTCAAACAATGGTGTTTGGACGCGAAAAATTAATTGAAATCGATATTCCTAAAATATGTACTGTATTTTGTTATGGTTTAAGTAAACATATAATTAAATTGAGTTTTAATAAAGATTTTTATTACAGAAGTCATTAGGTCTCCTATACCAACACAAAGATAATAAATATATAAGATTGAATAAGACTAATTAGATCTTGGCTATTAAGATGATTAAAATACTAACTTGTGTTAATGAAACAAACAATATTTTTTAGTAGTGATTTAAATAAATGCTTAAATTACTAAATTTAGTCCGAGTTATCAGAAGTGTCACTCGATTCAGAAACGTTTCCTTCACAGAAATATCCGATAGGTTCGGGTGTCTTCAATAGGTTGACCACCTCTATTGGAATGGGATCCCTCTTCTTGTAGCCTCTTTTTCTAAAGCTGCTTATAAGAGAGTCGGAAGACACAAGCAGCATGTGGAACATTTTTTTGTATTAAACTGGCGATGGTATTTGCTATCTTTATGTTTAGCTTCCTGGGCCTCTTCCGAAAGTTGCTCCATTGGTACCATTACAGTCCTAATTATTAGAGCCCCATGTACTGGGATCTTGTGGACTGTTTGGGGCATGTAGTACCGAGGGTATATTTTGAGGTAAAGGTGTGCTGTTTCTAAACAATATCTTTCGAAAAGCTCACTATCTATTTCAAAGACACATGAGAGCGCTCGTAAAATTATCTCAAATCTTTTAATTAAGTCCTCATTTACACCTGTTATGTCTGCTGATAATGCAGCGTTTCGGAAAAACCTTCGGACCGTATTTCCATCATTTGTCTTCACGTCCACACGTCCCTAACCCGGGCTTTGGGACACTTAACAATAATTGTCAAGGAATTATTCCTTTTCTTTAGGAAATCTCTCTTAAATTTCCTTCTTTCTTTCTTCGACAACTTTTTTGTGATAGCTCTTGTCCTGCCATGCTTTAATGGGTAGTCTATCAGATATATGTAAGGGGCATTCAAAGCACTTGATTCACTCATGCAAAGGAGATATGCCAAATTTAAGGTTAGACTCCTGTATCAGCCTGTTATAGACACTATTAAGGTTATTTATTAGTTTAGGCGTAGCCCCACATATATAGCAATTTTGAAGTGCTTGGTCTGTTAGGCTGCTACAAACCTTTCCATCCAACATGGTCAAGTAAAACTAAGATAAAATTTTAAATTCTTTGCAGGAAATGTTGACATGTGTTGGCGTTTCATCCTAAGAATGCCATCTGTAAAAACGAAATAGGAGCAAGAACGGGCACTTGATTTTTATTAAATATTTTTGATGGATTGTAGGAGAACGCAGTAGTACATAATTTATAATCAATACAGCCCAATCAAAAAACTTATTGATTAATAAACATACATTTTATGCTAAAAAATATATTAATTTTCTTTGATCTTTGTATAGTAAAATTCTTTAAATTTTAGAACACAACCAGTAATCTTATTACTAAAAAGAAATGTACATACCTTTACTATTAGTAGTCATAGTTTATGGGGAGTTGTCTAAATAACCGTTTAAATAACTGAGTCGCACCGCTCTCGCTTAAGTCAACTGCCAGTGCGTCAGTCAGCCAGAACGGGACAAGTCCGTGTGTGTTCTGCCGTTGTTGTAATGATTATAAATTCAACAAAGGTTATTATAATGTTCCTATGTTTCTGTTTAACTCAAAACAATTAATACTTTTAAAATCCATAACTATATTTTTTTATCCTTTTCGCGTGTATTTTTAAAGAAATGACCACTGTGTGACGTGCCGTAATTTGTGGTCACCTTAGCTAAAAAAATAATAAAAGTGAATTAATGTTAAACTTTAACGAATCCATGAGAATCCATTGGTTAAAGTTGTTGGAATAAAGATCTATTACCTGGGTCATCTTTTTTTTAATACTCCTAAATCGACATAATGTTTCGTTCAGACCCATTGTTTTGTTCTAATATGCTGATGTAGAATTCTTTAAAATCTGAAAACAATAATTCACAAAGTTTTTGTTTTTTACTGATTCTTAAAAGCCCATTGTTTTGTTCTCCGAAGAAGAAGTATTAAAAAGGCTAGAGAAACTTTTTCTTGTGACTGTTATTATTTTACATTTTTATAATTTTTTTTTAGTAATATTAAAGTAGTTTATTTTTTTCAGAAAGACGATCATTATCTTGTAAGTATTCTTGTGAATGTCGTTATTAATAACAAATCATAATTGTTGTAATGCGTAACACAGAATAAAAGAAATATTTCTGTGTGAGCCTTATGTTAAGGCTTATGAGAACTATAATTTTTAAAGAAATTCATAAAATGAAAAAATAATAAAATACTGAGTTTTGCAACCATATAAATGTTTAATTGCGATATCACAAAAATAAAAGTAATTTTGATATACACTGGGAAAAGTATACAGGGTTAACATCAGAAAGTCGATTTTCCATTATGATACATTAATCGTCATATCATACCTTAAAAATTTAAAGAAACAAAAACACTTCCTATGCCACTGAATTTGGCTTAGAAAAACTTCAAAAAAGTGTAAATCGTATTTTCTATGAATAATCGAGAATTGGGGTATATAAAACTGTATTGAAAAAGCTTTTTCATGTGCATTCACCCAAAAATTTTAGTTTTATTTACATTGGTGCAATCATTTGTAATTTTACATTTATCATTATAATTCAGGCTAAGTAACTCATTATTTTTGTCTAGCAGTCCTATTTTTAAGCTACTAAAGATGCGAATAAGGAAACATTTTCAAAATATGTTTTTTTTTTAATTTATATTGAGAGATTATAATAAATACATTTTAAATTTTTAATGTTACGTTTTATATTAGGTTGTTTGTTAAGGCCAAAACTTAAGTCTGTATTTACTTTTGATAGATAAACAGACAATGGTTAAGATTGTTTTTTCCATCTCTGCAGATTGTAATAATACCCATTATTATTTGTAGTATCTGCTCGTCACAAAATTAAAATATATATCTATTGTTTCTTCCTAGTAGAAATAATAGAATACACACTTTTTAAGAAACCCTAAAAAATAAGTTCTAAACTTGGGTCAACAATTTTTTTTTACACCTTAAAACTATTGTCTATTTAAAGCAATTTCATTAAATGGTGTCATTATAAAATTTATATTTTAGGCTCCCTTGTCCCCGCCTCCAATCATCGACATTACCGATGATGAACTGGTATCAATATCGGTTCGCGATCTTAACCGGACGCTAAAATTAAGAGGACTAACAAGAGAAGAAATTGTTAGAATGAAGCAGAGAAGGAGAACTCTAAAGAATAGAGGTGAGTTTGGTTTCAGGTTACAGTTTAAATATATGCGTTACTGCACTATGCAAAAGAAATTAACAGGCTTATAAAAACAAGCGGATCTACATAATAAAACAGACAGCCAAGCGTCACTGGGGGCACTAGTAATAATAATAATAATAAACAATCTTTATTTCAAAAGTATGTTTCACCATGAGGTTAAAACATACAAGGAAGGAAATAACGTCACAAAAAAAAATACAATGATACTGCCATATTACCTACAAAAAAAAACACATATTTACATAAATATCTACAAATTTCTAACAAATTCAAAATATTCGGCGACAGTGTAGGGTTCTATAGTTATTAACAAATTGATTTCATAAATTTCATCACAAACATAATTCTTATAACTCTTTTTTGGCAGATAAACAATCTGTATATGTCTCTGCAATGTGAACTTCAAAATTTGCATGATAAATTATCTTTCTTGTTCGAACATCTGTATAATTGATAAGACTCGAAGGCACACTGAATTTAATTTCTGTCTGACATACTCGACATGATGCTCCCATGAAAGAACATCATCTATAACTACACCCAAAAACTTTGTCTTTCCCTTCAAGCCCAGAGAATCATCTTCTAGCTTTATTATATTTGGTTCATCTATTCGTGACCTGTTGGTTTTAAATACAATGGCATTTGTTTTACTACTATTCATGATGAGTTTATTTTTTGTAAACCAGTCGCCTGCCTGCAGCATTATATTTTTTGTTTTTATTTTAAGATTAAGCATATTGCCATCATTCACCAACACGCTTGTATCATCTGCATAATTTGTTAGTTGACAAAAATCTTCATAACTTTTAGATATTTCTGTAATATTATTCCAATATATTATAAAGAGAATGGGTCCCAAGACACTGCCCTGCGGTACTCCAACCTGAATTCAGATTTCATCAGATAAATATTTTTGGTTTCGTTTCTTAATAATACTTGTTGTTTTCTTCCAGACAGGTAAGACCTAATTAATTCCAAGGGTGTTCCTCTTACTCCATAAGAGTTTAATTTTTCTAACAATATTTTAACATTTAAAGTATCATAAGCCTTAGATAAATCTAGAAACAGCCCTAATGTAAACCCCAAGGTAACGTCCAAGCTGACATGAGAATGCCAAATAGCACTGAAAGTCCTGAGAGAACGAAACAGAGTAACTCTCTTGTGGGTATCAGGACATTTAGGAATAAAAGGCAACGAAAAAGCGGATGAGCTTGCGAGACAGGGATCATCCACACCACACTTTGGACCACAACATGCCCTGGGAGTGACCAAAACCACAGCACGAGGGCAAACTTGGGAATGGATCCGAAACAAACACGAGGAATACTGGGGAAAGCTCAGTAGAATTAGACATGGAAAAAAGGGGTCCATCCAAAAGAACGAAGGAAGAACTACTCAAAATAGGAAAAGACTTCCCATAACAGTAGGGTTACTAACAGGGCACAATAATGTAAGAGGACACCTACACAAGATAGGCTCATACACTGGGGATCCAAGTTGCAGAATGTGCGACGAGGGGGAAGAAACAGCCTACCACATCCTGTGCGAATGTGAAGCATTGAATCACAAAAGACAGGCATTACTTGGGCAACCGGAAATAAGCCCACAGGAATATATCAATCAACCAGTCTCGGGGTTATACAGACTTGTAGAAGGAACAAGACTAATGGGAAGATTGGTATAAAAGATAATGGGAGATTAGACATAAAACGCCCAAGAGGCTGTGCTGCCTCCGGTAGTGAGTCAAGATGGCTTCCACAGAAGAAGAAGATAACTAAAATTATAAAATATTGGAATTTGTTAAAGTATACCAGAAATATTCCAAAATGCTGGCAGAATATTGCAGTAGTACCATAATTTGGCCATTTCTGTCCCCTTGCTATTATATTCACATAAATATTTAATTTTTTCAAGCTATATAAAATAAATAAAACACATTTTTTAACCTTACTCCTTTACAATTTAAAATATACATCTTTTATATTAAAAGAATTTCAAAAAAAATCACCCAATTCTCATTTGACAATTTTATTATATGATGATTTTTGTAACAAAAATGGATTAGCTACTTGTTTAGGGACTAAAAAAAAAATAATATATGCAGAATTATTTTTAAAAATTAACTTTTCTTTAGGCACTCATTAAATTTGAATAAGTTATGTCTGCACCATGTGTCTCTGGTGCATCCCCTTGTCTTTTTAGTGCACCACCCTGCCATTGGCGGCATGATGTTTTCTATGCTTTGCTGTACAATATCATCCAATGCACAGCACTACCCAACACACGATAAATGGCCAATTTTATCCCAGGCGCGACACTGATTTTGATTCACATGTTAAATTCAGTTTTTCTTTAGACAACATTACAGACTATTTTTAATTAGAATGTTAGAACCATTCTTTTATTAAAAACAATAAAGTATGTAAAAGTACCAAGCAACAAACAAATAATGTGTTTTATGTGCTTACTATCATGTTCTTAGAAGGGATAACAAAAAAAATCGCACCCCCCCTGCAGCGGAACTATTTAACTGATAGAAAGGAAATTTCTTACCAATTTTTCTTTCTATTTATATTTGGCACTATAAAGTCTTTCGGTCAGTTTTTTGCAGTTGTCGATCTAGAAAACGAAGCCGTCAAGATAAACAAACCTTTCTGGCTTGATCCTTTTCTATTATAGTAATATTTGCCTATGGGTTTCTTCCTCGCGCATTGTCATTTCTATCTTTGACGTTTGATAGTTCTTTTGTGTAGTGTTCTGTATGGCACTTATCTACTTGTAAAAGGTTTAAAGTTAAAAAAAATAAAATTGTGTCCATAGATAATTTTATTGTATTACTCTGTCCCTCAGACAAATGCGGTGCTAATTGGATTAAAAGATTCAGGAACCCTTTGTTTAGCCTAAGTAATTTATTAAACTTCTTGTTAGATAAACTTAATGGGTTATTACTTCTTGGTAATCGTTTTTGAACTTGGATTTCACATTGCCGTTCCATTTAATCCAGTTTGTCAACAAAAAACTCAAATATGAGATCCATTTCTGATTAATATAATAAAATTATAAATACCAATCACGAAAGAAAGTGACACAATTATAACTACAAAAAGTTTTTGTTGACAACATATTTGCTAAATACACATTTTTCTTCATTTTTGTCTTTTTTCTTGTCAGACTTCTGCTACTATTGAATGTTTTCAGTTTGGATAGTATTAAATTAAACGAAGAGCAGCTAATATTGGTCAAGTTTTGCAAATCTTTATAGAAAATTGTTTACTACCAACTCATGAAAGAAAAAAAATCTTTTCTATTGTCTTTTCTTTCTGTCATTCTACATGGTTCCCCCCCTCCCCCCGAAACTCTTTAATTTCTCAATATATTTAGGCATTGCTTTGCAAAAACTAATATTTTATTTCAGGTTATGCAGCCTCATGTAGAATTAAGAGAATAGAACAAAAAGACGAGTTGGAAATAGAAAAGACACAGGAATGGAGGGATATGGAAGTGATGCAAGAAGAACTAAAAAAAATGAATGAAGATATGGCAGGACTTAGCAGCCGATATGAGGCATTAAAACGATTTGCCGCCAGTAATAAAATTCCTATACCACCTGAATTGGAACGGTTATAGTAATTTTTGTAAAAATTTGTTTAATTTAGATAGATATGTTTATTAATAAGGTATTAGATAATATATATTATTTTTTATACAGGTTTTTTTTTTCATTTAAGAGTTTAAATTGATAATCAGTGTAAAACTGTTACTGTTGTGACAGAATAAGGACAATGTAATTTTTTAAAATAGTTAATAAATGATCTCGTCAAAAATGTTGTCAACAATATGTTTATTATACTTTGAACCTAGAGTCTAAGAGTCCGTGAACGCCAGACCTAAGTTACATTATAAAAGCTGAAAGTTTTTCAGTGCAATGTCCCCAACAGGGTTAGAACGACTGGCTACTATGAAGTTTGGAACATCTTGGCTTTGGCAGGTAACATACAGCAAAATTTCAGTATGTTTTCTTTGGGATACTCGCCTTACTACTTTTTAGAAAATGGGACCTCTTCAGTCCTGGTCCTGGGGTATAACGAACAGGGTCTGCTCAGCCCTATTGACCCCTATGAACTTCCAGATCGCCTGCAACAAAAAAGAAGAAAAACCCTCAAAAAAACCAAAAATTAAAACTATTAATCTATGTAGGTTAATAGTTTTGATTGGTAAAAGATCCCATTTTCCAAAAAGTAGTAAGGCGAGTACCATAAAGAAAACATACTCAAACATGAATCCACCACAAAACTATAGAACATATATACAGCAAAATTGTTGTAATTTGCTTTCCATAATCCTCATATTATAAAGCATAATTTTTTTTATATTATCTTCAGAATAATATTAAAAAATACGTCATCCTTTTGCAACATTTAGTATTGTGGCAGGTTCGTTATTTTATCAAGACAACAGAAAACACTATAACAATTTAATTAATTCTGAAACAACTTTTACATTTATGCTGTTTCCCAACACCATATATTTTTGTCTATCAGTAATGTTATTTGGAAAACTAAATGTATCTGGAAAACACATTAATCTTGATATTTCTTTCGGAGTAAAAAACCTTAATTCTAACGATTGTGCTAATTCCAAATATTCGCTACTTTCATTATTCATTTCCTTTAGGTTTTGCAGCTTTGGCAGTACCTCGGTTTCACTGTGTTCTGTAAAAACACTGCCTGTACCTTCTAAAAAAAAAAATAAATAAAAATAAGGAAGTTAGTAAATCAATGTCATTTATTTTAGAGGTGGATTCAGCAATGAAGTCACATATTATCTTTTCCATAATTATATATATTACATTATTTATAAAACAAGATGCCATTCATTTTCACAGGGTTTATAGTTAACTGGAAAACCTGGAAATGTTGGGGAATTTAAGGTAGGATTATGCAGAAAAATTAGGTTAAGTTACGTTAACAAAATTTAAGTTAATAAAAATTAAGACATTTGTGGGAAAACATGCAAATCAATTTTAAAATAATGAAAAAATTAAGCATGCGTAGAGGAAATCACTGTTAATAGGGTTTTTGTGATTTCTATTTCATCGGTGTACTCTCTGGCAGCTATCCGGTAATTTGTTAACTTCTTAAACCAATATTTGTATAAAAAATATATAATTTTGTTATATTTTTTCAATGCATGGGAAAGGCAAGTTTCTGTTAACCTATTTTATGATGTTATTGTGTGGGGGTTTAGTTTTTTTTTTAAACAAAACGTTTATTTTATTTTATCTTAAGGTTAAAAAATTAAAATAAGTAAAGAAATATAAAAGTTGGTTACCTTCTTAACTTAACTTAATTTTTAATTTATGTGTATAATTGAAACCATTTGATCACATAATGTTTATCTCTTCTTGTGTTATTTTTAACTTAATTTAATTTTTCTGCATAATCCTAACTTTAAATACTACAAATATCAGGGAAATGTCAGGGAATTTTCCAAGATTTTTTTAAATGTCAGGGAAAATCTATAATAGGATTTCTGGAAAAAAAAATAAGAATAATATAATTGGATCAATATAACAAAATTATTAAACAATTCTCTGGCCTAATCACATCAAGAGTAGGTAAGGAGGCTTCTGCCGCTGCGTATCGGGATCCCGAACTATCTCGAGCGGATACAAATAGGCTATTTGCCACCATTGAAAATAAACTTTAAATTGTGGTCATCCTATCAGATAATAGTATAAAGAAGCATATTTCCCTATAATGTAAAGTAAAATATGCATATTTATTGCAAAATTTACGTATTAAAATTCAAATATTTTTGAAATTAATTCAGCGACTGGAAAGCTCTGTGATTGGTTACAACTTTGTTAACATCAATTGCAAGTAAATAAATGTCATAAGCTTTGTGTTGTGTGTTTTCGGGTGTTATTTTTGATCTGTAACTATCTAAATAACTGTTTCTTGACCATTTTATATAAAAAACATTTCAAGTAACATAATTATCCCTTTCGTACTTCAAAATGGATATATATTTTGTGCAAGCCGATAACAGTAACCTACCTGAGATAAACGCATTTATGATTATGCGTTTCTTTAAAAATAACGCTGACTACTATGCTGCAGAACTCAAAAACGTAAAAACAGCTGTGTAAGTACCTCTAAAAAATAATTTATTTACGTGTTCATCATTCAGTATTTCTCAAAATCTTATTGTAGATTATGTTTATGGAGTGTAGAAATATAAGGAGTACCATCTCTTATGGGAGACGAATTAAAAAAGTGCCCATTTTGTATTTAGTGTAATTTATTTTATCAGTTTTCATCTGCAATTCATTAATAATACCGTTGAGTATAAAAAGAGAAAGTACTAACTTGCTAGGTATTTAACTTCTAGAACAAAGAAAATCATTTTAATACAAAAGTTAGGTTATACCTTAAAGTGTTTATAAATTATCTAAAGGCGATATTTTGTTGTATATAAATCGGTAGGTTTTAAAACAGGATATTTGTATACATACATTAAAGTGATCTTCACACATAAAATCATTTGAATCCGATACAAAGCTGTTTGGATCTCTTCGAGCTAATTGTCACCACTTTTTTCGCCTTTTAGCATTTGTTGGGACCGATATAAACAGTTTTTGTGGTGTTTTCAGGGAAGTATTGGTATATTGTGGCACTACACACCATTTATATACCATTTTAGCCAATAAATTGAAAAATTATTAACAAAATGCACTGTAGTTGCACTCGTTAACTTGTTTACTTGCATATGACGTCACGCGAAACATATGTCGACGCCATTATAGAGACAGCGTTTTTAGCGCGAATTTTATAATTTAAACTTTAACATTGAGTTTTATTGAAAATACAGCAGATTTCCCAGAAATATAAAATGTATTGTGTTTGTTAGGTACCAAAGAATAATTTAAAACGATTTTTCAAAATCAGTCAAATAGCCCATTGAATCGAACTTATCGACTGACCGGCCACCTGTGAAACCCCAAGGATGTATTGATATCAGACATGACTCGCGGTTTTTCTCTCTTTCTAATACATTATGAAAACAATGGAAATGTCTTTTCTGATCTTAACTCTAATATATTAATTTCCTGGGTGCATTGTAAATTACTCAACATTGTTAGCACGGTAAAGTTTAAATATTGCCTTGAAAATTAGCTAAAACAATTAGTCACAAATGGTCAGATAATTTCAAGATTTGGTTAGATTTCAAAACGAAAAAATTGAAACTGCATATGTTAATTTTCTTAAACACTCAAAAACTTTAAGCACCCCAAATTTAAGATACAGTTGCTCGCAACAGAAAATTTACTTCAAAATGGCCAGAAATTAATTGGTCAGTGCCTCTAGACATTTGGTCAATAATAATTCAGAGAAAAAAAGGACATTAAGGTAAGAAATGTATAGAACCAAACTTTTAGCACCCCAAAATTGTCCTATTGGTCAGATAAAAATAAAATTCAAAGGTAACGGACTAGCATATAATTGGTCAGGGGCAAATTTTAATTGGTCAGTTAATCAACGAAAGAAATTGAAAGATTAACGCTTCAAGGTCACATAAAATATAGTAGCACCACAAAAAACGTACGAGCATCGACAACCGCTTAAAATACTGAGTTAAATGGACATTTAATTGGTCAGCAGATAAAAAAAATTATATAAAGTGGAAACATTGGTAAACCCATTGGAAAAAAAAAGTTTAATGTTTAGTGCAGAAAGTTGATAAAGACAATAAACTGAAGTTAAAAAAAACAGGAATTTTGGCGAAGTTTGTAGTTAATCAGCCCTGAATAGGTATTAGAAATTAATCAAAATCCAATAAAAAATATAATGGTCATTATTATAATAATTTCTATATTTAATTTCTATGCCCATTCAGGGCTGACCAATTATTCTGGTGAAAAATCCCTTCTATACAGCCACTAAATAAATCCATTAATGTACTCCAATATATTATACAGTGTTGGTTAAATTAGGAAGTCTTAGACAATTTAGTTGCAAAATTAAATCTGCTTTCAGATTTTATTTGTCTTTTATGGTTTTTGAGATAATTAAGAAAAACCAAAATGGTGCATTTTTAACTTTTGCCTGTATCGCAAACTACCAATTTTACGGTTTTAAGATTACTACATTATTATTAAAACACTTTTTTTAAGAAGAATTTAATTTAAGTAAAAATATTTTTCTAACTTTATTTGTTTTTGAGATATTTACCCAAACTTTGGATTTTCATACAGACGCCATATTGAATTTTTACAGAGCTTTTCATTGATGTATTACAAGTCTAGGTTTTCAGATTGCTTAAGCTCTAAAAACGATAATTTTTATTTGATAGTAGGCTTAGGCTAGACTGCATGTAGGCCGCCCCCTTTAATAAAAAACAAATGATACGCATCTTATAATTTAAATAACTCAAATGTAAAAATTAGCGTGCATCTTATTTATCGTTTAGAAAAGCCTTCAACAAAAATTCAAGTTTTGATTATTTTAAGTATTTACAATAATGGCTCTTAATTATTTCAATGATGAAAAGGTGGATATGCTAGAAATTTATTTTAAATCTAACAGAAATACAGAAGCTGCAGCACTTGCATACGAAGAACAATTTCCGGGAGCGGCAACGTCCCAACCAAAGATATTTTAGATTCTTAGTTACTTCTAACTTGTTAGCCTATGGGATCTTTTGTGGTGAAACCGAGTCCCAAAAACTTATAATATATGTTCACGGAAAAAGGTGTTCGCGAAAAAAACTTTTTTATTTTTAGATATTTGACGAAAAAGCTACTCTTTGATAAAAAATTTTGCTACTTAAAAGTAACATTGGGATGGACACATTTAACATATTTTTATACGGAAATTAGAAAATTGAAAAAACTTAAAATGGTACAAAGAGTAAGTGCATTTATTTGAGAAGATATAAAATAAGTTACTAGGAAAAGTTGTTCAATTAAAAGATAGTCTCTAATACCAATATTTGAAAAAATCGGCCTACTTTTATTTTTTGTGATTAAATTTATTTAATATCGATTTAAATTTTTAATATCAATTTATTATCAAATTTTTTGCTGTTAAGTAAGCATTTAAAGCTGACGATACTGCGGCTAATGAATTATAAAAGCAAAGTATCAATAAAGCTTGTCACTATCAACGCCTACTAGTACAAAAATTTGGAATTAGTTAATTGATAATAAAATTTTAATCACAAATAAATAAAAGTGGGCCGATTTTTTCGAAAATTGGTATTAGAGACTACCTTTTACGTTTGAACAACTTTTTCTAGTAACTTATTTCCATATCTTTGCAAATAAATGCACTTTACTCTTGTACCATTTTAAGTTTTTTCAATTTTCTGAACACCGCATATAAAATATGTTAAATGTTTCTATCCCAATCTTACTCTAAGAAACAGCAAACATTTTTATTACAAGTAACTTTTTTCGATAAAATAAAAAATAAAGAGGTTTTTCCTATTCAACACCTTTTCCGCACACACAGTATCCATCGAAAAGGTGTTGAATAGTAAAAAATTTTTTATTTTATCAAAAAACGCTGCTTCTTAAAAAAATTTTGCTACTTCTTAGAGTAAGATTGGGATAAAAACATTTAACAAATTTTATACGCGGTATTCAGAAAATTGAAAAAAACTTTAAAAGGTTCAAGAGTCAAGTGCATTTATTTGAGAAGATATGGAAATAAGTTATTAGAAAAAGTTGTTCAAAAGTAAAAGATAGTTCCTAATATCATTTTTCAAAAAAATCGGCCTACTTTTATTAATTTGTGATAAAAATTATTTTAATATTATCTAATTCCAAATTAACAACTCTTTATTGTACTAGTAGGCGTTGATAGTGACAAGCTGTATTGACATTTCGCTTTTATAATTTATTAGCCGCAGAAACGTCAGCTTACTTAACAGCAAAAAATTTGATAAAATTAATATTAAAATTTTTTATTGGTATTAAAATTAATTTAATCACAAATAAATAAAAGTAGGCCGATTTTTTTGAAAAAATTGGTATTAGACTACCTTTTAATTTTGAACAACTTTTCCTAGTAACTTATTTCCATATCTTCACAAATAAATGCACTTTACTCTTGTACCATTTTAAGTTTTTTCAATTTTCTGAACACCGCGTATAAAATATGTCAAATGTTTCTATTGCAGTCTTACTCTAAGAAGTAGCAAAATTTTTTATCAAGAGTAGCTTTTTTCGATAAAATCAAAAATAAAAAAGTTTTTCCTCTTCAACACCTTTTCCGTGGACATACTGTATATAATATATATAATGGGAAACATTAGAGATGATCCCACAACATCGGTTAGAAAAGTGGAAGAACAGACAACAATTCCTAAGTCATCCATACAAACCACGTATTGTCCAGGGTCTTCAGGGGAATGAATTTAATAGACGAATCACCTTTTAGTCAATGGTTTATTACTAAATGTCAACAGATACCCAATTTCCAATCCAAGGTTCTCTGGACAGACGAAACCCGGTTTACAAATTGTGGAATTTTTAGGCACAATTATCACTGCTGGGATACAGAAAATTCACATAATTTAGAAGAAAGACGATTACAAACAAGGTTTGGCTTTAATGTCTGGTGTGGCATCACAGATAATTTAAAATGCACCTTTAACTTACGTCTCACAATTAGATAAAACATTTATTTTTCTGTTTTAGACAACCGTTTAATTGGACCATTTATTTTTAAAGAAACTCTGAATGGAGATAGGTAATTGCTACTCCTGCAAGAACAGATTTTACCGGCCATTAGAAATACAGTGCTGCCAAATGAAATGAATAATTTGTGGTTCCAGCAAGACGGATTTCAGCGCACAGTACCAGGGAGGTGATGGAGGTCCTTAGAAATACCTTTAATGACAACATAATCTCTAATAATGGGTCAATTACTTGACCAGCTAGATCACCGGACATCACACCCCCTGATTTTTACCTATGGGGACACGCAAAAAATGAGGTGTACGAGTTTTCTTCGCCCGAAACTAGGCTCGAACTAGAACACAGGGTACGGAATGTGTTTGCTTCCATCAACCGAAACACGTTACGCCGAGTAACCCGCAAGGTGTTGGAAAAATGCGAGAAATGTGTGGAAAATGGAGGAAGACATGTACTGTGATTTTATTTTCTTGTTTACTGATACATTTTTGTTTTACAGTTGTGTTTAATTATTATCAGTTTAAGGTCATATTAGAAAGTATTAATTTTTGTATAAGTTTTGAATTTCGCTTTCACAAAAGATCCATAGGGTAACAAGTTCATCACTAAGAATCTTAAATGTCTATGGTTAGGTTGATGCCGCTTCGGATGCGTATCATTGTTTGTTTTAAAATTATCGTAAAACCTAGATTTGTGATACATCAATGAAAAGCTCTTATGAAAATCCAAAGTTTGGGTAAATATCTCAAAAACAAATAAAGTTAAAAAAATATTTTTACTTAAATTAAATTCTTCTTAAAAAAGTGTTCTAATAATGTAGTAATCTTAAAACCGTAAAATTGGTAGTCTGAGAGCTACAGGCAAAAGTTAAAAATGCACCATTTTGGTTTTTCTTAATTAGCTCAAAAACCATAAAAGATAAATAAAATCTATAAGCAAATTTAATTTTGCAATTAAATTGTCTAAAACTTTCCTAATTTAACCAACACTGTAGCTCTAATGGTTCCCGAGTTACCAATACATGTAGGCCCAATTTGGGACACAATGTATAATGACCATATTACGCTTTTATCGGCTTTATAATAATTTCTAATGCCCATTTAGGCCTGATTAATTACAAACTTCGTAAAAAAAATCTGTTTTTTTTACTTCAGTTTACTGTCTTTATCAACTGAACATTATTTTTTTCCTTTGGGTTTACTAATGGTAACAGTTTATATATCTTTTTTTATCTGCTGACCAATTAATGATTTTATGTGACCAAATAAATGTCGCCTTAACTCAGTATTTTAAGCTGTTGTCGATGCCCGTACGTTTTTTTTTTTGGGGTGCCACTACTTTTTATGTGACCTTAAAGTGTTAATCTTTCAATTTCTTTCGTTAATTTACTGACCAATTAAAATTTGCCCCTGACCAATTATATGCTAGTCCGTTTACATTGCATTTTATTTTCATCTGACCAATAGGACTATTTTGGGGTGCTAAAAGTTTTGTTCTATACATTTCTAACCTTAATGTGTTTTTTTCTTTGAATTATTATTGACCAAATGTCTAAAGCCACTGACCAATTAATTTTTGGTCATTTTGAATTAAATTTTCTGTTGCAGGCACCTGTATCTTAAATTTGAGGTGCTAAATTGAGTGTCCTTGAAATTAAGTTTTTCAATTTTTTCGTTTTGAAATCTGACCAAACTTGAAATTTTACCGTGCTAACAATTGAGAGGTATTGCGAATGCTCTAACCGAGAAAAGTTCCTTTAGCGGCTTCGGCCATGATGATTTTTCTTCAAGTTTTTTTTAAATTCTTCATTTAAAGGTTTTTGTCATTTAATTAAATGTGATGTTTGAACATGCTTAGAATATCAATCTTTAAGGTAAGCTTTTTGTACTAGAAAATAGTCTGAAATGTTAGTTTTTTTTATATATTTTTTTATTTCTTAAAAAATATATACTTTTTTGGGTACCCTGTACCTACTAATTTTTAATATTAGGAGCCGTTCAAGTAATATGTAAACACTATAGAGGGGCGGGGAGTCTTTGTTTTGCTTATTTTTGATGACATGGGAGGTGGTTGGTTTATTTTTTTACACATATGACAACCCACAGATTGTCTATGCTTGAAAACGATACGCATTTTCGGGGATTCCCACAAATTAAAAGAAAAATGCATCTACCAATGTTTACCTAAGCATGGGAGGGGGGTAAGAGCTTTCCTTACTTTTGCTGACATGAGGGAGGGGGGAGGGTAAATAATTGTAATACATCTGCTTATGTAATATTTGAATGGTCCTTTTCACATTCTGGAAAAAATGGGAAAATGCCAGGGAAAAACCTGGAAATATCAGGAATTTTTTTGTGACTTTAAAGTAGAAACCCTGTTTCAATATAGGGGATAGGAAGCATTTTTCGAAATTCAATATGGCAGCAATAGTTCCTATCAATGTTTTTTTTTCAAATTGGGAAAAGTAACAAACTCAAATCTTATATTTACTGATTTTTACAATATTTTAAAAAACTTCATTTCTGAATTTTTTTTTGGCATTTTAAGAAGTACCTTATTCTTAAAAAAATATCTATGTAATATAATCCAATATTATTTTAATCATATTTTTATTAAGCTGTTTGGGTCCTGTGTATTGCATAACATAAGTTGTGAGAATAGGCTTTTCAAGGGTATGCTCAGTGCAAGTGCGTCCGCCATGTTAAAAAGGCAGCAATATTAAAGTTTGAGATACTTTAGAAATATGGGTTGGCAACAAGCATTATCATCTTTAATATCAGTGCAATTAAATGAAAAATTAATTGATGGTGCTTCATTAGTGCATCCTACTGTAGAAGTCCATAATTGTGTTCAGCTACGATGATAGTTGAAATGCCATGGTCGTCCTTGGGGAGGAAATAAAGCCGAACTAGTTGAGAAGTTAGGATAATAATTTAGATGTCAAGTAAAACCTGTATTCTACTTGTCATGGTAATAAGTAAAAGTAATTACAAAAAAGAAAAAAATAATTCTTATTTTAATGTTTTTAGCAAAGTTCTAGTAACTTTTTACCTACACCAAAATTTATTATTTGAATCGGTTAATTAAGAAAGGGAACAAGTCAGGTTTTTTCAGTATGGCGATTTTAATGAACTGCCAGTTATTTATGGCAAGACCTACAAATCAGTTAAGAAAAGGAATATGTCAGTCTATGCGTTTGTAAATATAGTACACATGAAATATATCGTAAGTAAGAAACCGAACAAGTCACTGACTTATTCCCTTTCTTACTCAAACGATAATTTCAATATTTGGTAACACTGATTTCAAAATTTGACATTAAATACAGCTGTTCAATGACAAATGTTATTTGTCTCATTATTAGTTTGGAAGTTATTTTTAACGTGCTGTTGTACTGCCGTGCAATAATTTTCTAAATATAATAATTTAATATTAAGATGTCGGAAAGTGAACGTGAAGAAGTAGAAGATCAGAGAAAAAGGAAAGGCGTAAGAAATGAAACTCGAGCGCAAAATCAAACGCAGTCGCATAAAAGGCTTGTTCTATGAAAATTATAAAGGCGCCTCTTGTTTCTGGTAAATCACCCGGTGAGTCTTGTCTTTGTGCATTAAAATGTTTTGAAAATATTGATGAACAGACTCGAATCCAGGCATTTACTGATTTATATGGTCTAAAACAGTAAAAACGAGCAAGATATATTTTTATGGTCTCATAGAGGTTGTACCAATTAAACAAAAAAGGCCACCAACAAACGATCCTCAGAAAACAAACCTAAACAGGCTTCTTTTAAGTTTTATGTAAAAGTTGCCGATTCCAAAGTACTGGTTTGCAAAAAGGCTTTTATGAGTATCTATTCTGTAAAAAATCATGCATTATTTCGACTGCAGCGTTTAAGTTTAAGAGGAACCATCCCCTCCGATCAGAGAGGAAAACAAGGTAACCAGAAAACAATACCTGGTATTCTTTATTAATGAAGTCAAGGAGCACATCTCAAGTTTTCCCGTTAAGACATCACATTATGCTTCCAAGGAGTACCTTTAATACAGCAGAATTAAATATCAAAACAATGTATAAGCTTTATAAAGAACGTTTTCCATCTTCAACAGTAAAACAATCATTTTATTATAAAGTTTTTAAAGAATACTTCAATTTGCATTTTGGCAGACCCCAAGTTGACGTCTGTTGTGAATGTGAAAGGCTTAATATCAGAATACAGAAAACTAGACTTGAATGCAACTGCTGTTATGACTGCAAAGGCAGAATTAGCAGTACACAAAAGAAGAGCTTAAAAATTTTACGCCAGTATTAAAGAAGTTCAAGAGCTCAGTAAAACAAGAGATGACGTTCTTGGATTATGTTTTTATTACATGCAAAATATTTCACTTCCGTGTATCCCAGTGCAGGAAATGTTCTATTATCGACAGCTTTTCTTTGTACCCTTTCTTACAAAAAATCTGAAAACTGATGAAAGCCGTTTTTATCTTTTATCACGAGGGTATTGACTAAAGGGCCCCAATGAAACATGCTCGTTTTTATGGCAATATATTCAGGAACAGGTAACGGAACTTTTACATCTTTACAGATGCATGGTGGGCAAAATCGAAACCATGTATTGATAAGCTTATGTCAAGCTCTTGTAGATACAGGCCGATTTGATAAGATCTACCATCGATTGCCCGTCCGTGGTCATTCGTTTTTGCCCAATGATCGATCTTTTGGTACAGTCAAGAAGGTTCTAAAAAAGAAAGACAGATATTATGAACCCAGGGGAAATTTGCCAATTAATATGCAGCTGCACATCGAAAGTTCACTGCATCAATGGTGAAAACTGAAGACATATTGGACTTTAAGGGTTGGTGGACGAAGTTTTATAAGAGAGATGCCATATCTGTTGAAACACACCTCGTCAGATTCCACGGAATCAAAAGCAGCATTTCTTGGTGTCCCAATTCATGGAGTTTGAGTATACTACAGATCAGAAAGGCTGCGTAATATGTCGCCCATTTATTCAAAACATGGGGCAAGTTAACACTTTCGACTTACGAAGGAACCGATCGGTTATTCCAGCTTTACCAGAAGAAAAGGCGTACAACGGTCCTTATACCCATCAACATCAAAAAGATAGAAGATTTGAGACGCACTCTGTACATTCCACATACTCATAAGGACTATTTTGTCAACATTGTCGAAAACTGGCCTAATACTAGCTCAAACAGTGTTAATGAATAAAGTTATACAGATTAGCGGTGTATTTTTCATTATTTTTCCCTACTTTAATCCAGTTGAGTAAGAAAAGGAACAAGTCAACGACTTTTAAACCATTATTTAGTAAACTATTACATATCAAAACAAGAAGAAAAGTATTCTTAATTACGTATTTTATACTAATTTAACATATAAGACAAAAAAACATAACGTTCTGTTCATATTTTAAGAAATTGAAGGTTTTTTGCATCTCCTGAAAAATTTGACGTTCGTGACTTGTTCCTTTTCTTAATTAACCGATTCATTTAAGGTTATGGCGCCAGCTATTATTATATTTATAATTAATTAAATATATTACGTTATCACTAATTTTCTTTTTTACACAACTGATGGAGTCTGGATATTCAGTTGTTGGACCACATTCCTCTTTAAAATGAAGTAAACATAATATAATTATTATTAATACCTTGGAATCGACTATCACCTCGTCCACACTGCTTCAGCCACAAATTGCATTTATTGGGACAAAGTTTTAAGTGCTTTCGCTTACTTATTTTAATCAGTTTTCGACAATATTCAAAACAAGGCTTTGGAAAATTAATAAAATAATATAAATTCTCCTACACACACATTACTTGTAAATAAAGTGCAAGAAAAACATGGCGGAAGTTTTGGTTAGTTTTGCGCACAAAAAAATTCAACCATTTCAAGGCCTAATAAAAAATATTATATCAATATTTTGTTACCTATAAATCTTCCATAGGCCTTTGTAAAACAACAGGATCGTTTAGAGTTTTTATAGCATATATCCAATACTTTTAATCTTTTCCTTAATACTTTATCAGGTAAACAATATCTCTTAAAGTCAACATTTTCTTCTAAAATGTCTTCTATTTCAAAACATTGAAACTCCTGATTTGTATTCTGCGGTAATGTTTCCATCTAAAAAATAACATGATCATTTTGATAAGACATTACCACCTTAATGTGCAGGGGTAAAAGCAAGCAATGTTGGTTCATGATTAGACATGTAATTTGCCGCCACTTTACATTTACAAGGGCCATACAACATGGGCTTAAACAGAGGCGTCCTATCCTAAAATCTTATAGACAAAGAGCTGAAAACAGAAGATCAGGAAATAGTCTCTTTATGAGCTGCCCTTCCATAAAATGATCCCCTGCAATAATCTAAGCAAGCATTTTAAACGGTTATACTAGACAGGAAAGACTTTATAAAGCAGATAAATCTAATTTATGGATGAATGGAAAACCAATTATGTCGCAGAATAATAAAATAGACAACACTTTAAAAATAATGGTGTGGGTTCTTATTCAAGCCAGTTATTTAGCTCAACCTGACCATTTAGTAAACATTTGGAACTTACCCATTATCTATATGCTTTAGCGTAAGAAGTACATATCTGATAATATTTTTCATATTTCTACAAGACTTACAGGTACTATTAAAAAGCAGATGTACTATTTTTTATTAGTAAACTGATTAGTAATTGGTGAAAAGTTAGAAGTTGCAAGTAGGGATCTTTAAGGTAGTTTACCCGCGACAGTCGTAGACAAAAGTATCGCCTTATAGTAAGTAAAGCCCGGCCCGTCCACAAGTCACATCGAGATTGGGATAAACATCTTTTATCTTCGTCTCTTCCATGCCATCCGCGCCGATCTCGCCCTTTAACAAAAACTGATTGTTGAACGGGCCGGGATTCCCTTGACTAGTACCAGGACGGATCATTATTTTTTTTTTCCTATTTTAGTTTAATTCGTGACACAGTATTTTGAATGGACTACAAATTTAGCAGGGTTCCAAATAAGACCAAATACGTTTTACCAAACGTTAGAGGTTCTCAATGCTTGAAAATATTTTTTTTGTTGGAGATTGTACACAACACATATAGTCTGTTAGTTATTTAGTAATATTTTAAACTATTTTTACACTTTTTCGACCCAACTAATACTAAAATACACCTTCATAAGAGCGATTACATTAAAAAAAAAAGAATAAAATAGTGTACATTATTTCTTAAAAACAAACAGACCTATCTAAACTTTCAAAAATTAGGTATTATCTTTTTAACAAAAGGAATACAAAATTTAGGGTCTTCTTATTTTTTTTCAATACTTTGATTTATATTGCATTAGTTTTTAAAAAATTTTGTAAGAACAGTTTTTGAGATATTCTGAAATGAATGCATGGCATTCATACATGACAGACATTGACAATATTAATTATGCACAATTTGTTTGTTAATATCTCGTTTCACAGACGATAGGAAAATTTGTTTTTTTTTTTAATTAAATAAAAGGCACTTTTATTAACCCTATATTTTAATTTCATGTAATTCTTCAGAAAAGCTGTTTTCTGAGTGAACTACCGTAACCAATTTATAATCATTATTTTTATAATATTAATACTTCTATATGCTCTAATTGTTTTTTTAAATTCCTTATAATATTATCTCGGGAAGGCTTAATTAGTATATAAACATAATATATTATATAATAATTCTGTCAGGTAATATCCACTCTTGTAACAGAAAAAAATACTTACCAGTTTTTCTTGTGATTTAAAAAGAAATATGTTGGTTAACTTGGTAGCCAAACAATAGTATCTGTGTCTGCAATTAGGAATTCCAAATTGAGATGGACTTAAAATAAATTCTTGGTACCTAAAATTATTCTCCTTAAGAGTTTTAATCAAAATATTCCTCATTTCTGATGTTTCAAATCCTTTAACATTCTCTATAAGTATATTTTCTATATTTAAATTAGGCAATAAACCTAAAACATGGTGGAAAGAGTCTGTTCTTGCATCACTTATATCATTTTGATTTCCGTTTCTCGTAAATGGCTGGCATGGTGGAGACATTAATATTGTGTCCACATCTAATTTCTTTATTTTATCAACTGTAAGTCCTACAATGTTAAGGTTTAATAAATTGGTTTCCGGAAAGTTATGTTTATATATGCTGTTAGCTACATTATTTATTTCTATAGCAGCCTTAACTGTACCATTCTTTCCACTTTCTAAAACAAACAATTTTGATTTACACCCTATGTATATACAATCTTTACGTTATCCTAAGTTCATTGTTACTTAAAATATTACTTACCACAAAATGCCATGTGCATTCCACCTATACCACTAAAAAGTTCTAAAACTTTCATAATTTTTGTAATTAATTTTTATATTTGCATTTAAAAATCCCACATATAAAAGTTTGGTTAGAATTTATTTGACATTTCGAAAAGAGACTAAATATTGATCGGATTATCGGACCAAAAACCAGTTTTTCTTATTAGTCCGATCATAGGACTAATAAAAGTTGCAGCAACTTATTATAATATCATAACAAATTGGGTCTGTTTTTTTTTATTATAACTTTTAGACAACTAGTTAAATGCAAAAAAAATTACATATGAAATAATAAAATATTAACTTGGTAAAAATGTCCATATTTGATTTGTAATTTTTAAGTTTGCATCTTTTTTTGGGCTAACATATTTTTAAAATGTAAATCATCACGCTTCCCAGAATTTTGTTATACTTAGATCAATAAAAATATTTTGTATTCTCGGACTAGTAAACCACCCTTAGATTAAAAAGCAGTAGCGTATGCTTGGGGGGTCCACATGATGTGTGACTACACAGCCTTCTTAAACAGCCAATTATGTTTCCGATCCCAATCCGCTATATTGGGGCGCGGCAATTCAAAGGATGCGAATCAATTAAACACGAATAAACATGGAATTGACAAAATTTAGTTATATTTTATTATAATTAAGCCATATAAGAGGTTCAAGCCTAATAAGCGTTTAAGTGTACACATTTTTTTATGAAGTATTCGGGTTTAAAAAGTACTTAACAAACTCTTGCTGAAACATGTATAGGGCGTCCATTAATTACGTAAGGCATTTGGGGAGGGGGGGGCGGTTCGACCCGAATCTTACCTATTCTCATGTGGGGGAGAGGGAGGGTGTACAAAAACTTGGTTCTCCACTAAAATATTGCTAATACAATAAGCTAATTTTACACAATGATATTTTCTCACTAAGATTCTCATCTACATTATTGGTAGTTTTACATACTAGTCTTAAAAAAAAATAATGAAGCAAACTTTGTTTTTTTTTAATAAATAATCTCACGTGAGATTAGGGAGGGGGAGTCGAGCCAAATCTCACATCTCAGCAAGGCGGAGGGAAGAGGGTCGAAAAATTGCCGCAATCGCCTCACGTAATTAATGGAATGAACTATGAAAAATCATGACAAGTTGTTGTGATCCAACCAAGATCAAATATAATATTCTATTATAAATGTGATAATACATTATAAGACGGAATTTCCTTTTATAATAATTAATGTTTTTTATAGTTTTTACGTATCACGATAACACATTTTTATTAGTTACTTTCATTATTCAGAATTACCATTATTGTCAAAGAACCCCAAATATTTTATAATCATTATTTACATTTCCCAAGACTTTTAACACCCTAATAAAAGTGTAGATATTTCTAAAAGCACGTAAAAGTAATTTAAACTTATCCTTTGCATAATAAATGTTTCCTTTAAACTAACAATCTATTACCCTACTATTAAAAAGCTTTTAGAACTATAAAACCCTAAATAGGTTATTGTATACTTCGATCGTAAACACCCCAAATTAATATTTTAACACTTGATCCTTTTCAAATAGTACTTACATACAAAGGGACAAAGGAAATTTCCAATCTTAAAAATGGCTCCGCCCCTAGTGTTAGTGGTCAAAACAACCCCCAATTGTAGAAAAATAGGTATCTAGCAGTATTTTTTAAGCATCAGTATCTTTAGGTTAGTCATACAATTAAGTTAGTCTCTAGTAAATCTTAGTATATTCAGTGACAGTTAATATTATAAAACAAAAAACTAAATAAATAATTTAAATAAACCAAAAAGGAATTTAATTTAAAAATAGTTTGAAAATAATAAAACAAAATTGTAAAACTAAGTGCTACAGCCATTGTAGCAACCAAATTTAATAATAATTTGTGTCATCGGTGACTACTGCATTCGGTGGCACACAACAAAGTGCAATTGCTTAATCTCAGAATAATTCACTGTAAATTTAATAAACGCAAAACATACACCTTTTGATATTTATTTTACGCCCACACAAATCAATCCACTGCTTAGCTCCTTCGTCTTTTGGTAAACAAAAGTATTATATATCTTTAATTCTTGTTTTTTTATTCCAGTTATGGCATTTTTTACACTGCAACCTGTCATTTTCCTATACATTTTAAATTAACTCCGATTATTCCAAAGTATGCTGCATTAGAATTAGATTAACTTAATGTAAACAAACAAAGCACAACATGGCAGATTTAAATCGGTGCAGTGTACGAATTTGGTCACGCTATCGTACACACTTTGTTTCTTTACATAATTTAACTTAACAACTTTACACTTTTTGAAACATCAAATAATTTTAAATTTAGATGGATAATTTAATTTTTTACCTATAATATTTCATTAAATATTAAAATTAAACAGCTGAGCCCTTTCACTTTTTGTAGTCAATATACGTCACTGTTAAAAAGAAATATACAGATATTTTATGACCGCGGTTTAAAACTTTGATAAACTATAAACCATATAAATTTAAATGCGATTATAGCATATGGACAAAGAGAACACATTAATCACTTTCCTAAGTTTCAGGCAAGAAAGCTAAGTATAATTTATAAGCCCGAGATCTGTGCTTTCCAGGAATGTGTTCCAGAGAATTGTGAGAAGGGGCTATCATAAACAAAACTTACGCATTCTTTCAGCCAGTTAAGCTGCCCCGAAAGCCTTGAATTCTCATTGTTTTACATCTAAGGGCACAATGGAGTGCATGTACGACCCAAGAGAACTTGCTTTCATACGGGAAAAACAGGATAAAACTCCTCTGGTTTTCTGAACAACAGGAATATATGGCAAAAGCTTGTTCATCTAAAGGCCAGAGCCAGTCCACGAACTATTAAAACAGGCGATAAAACAACAATAGATGATTCCAAAAACAACATCTGGGTTGTTTTCATGTCTCAGCTGGTCAAAGACATGCGAAGGCAACACTGGGCGACCCTTTTAAGAGACTAATTAATTAGCTATATAAGCTTTTCCTTCTGAAAGTACCAACTTGCAGAAAATGGGCATACATAACGGCAGGCTTTGCGGGAAGGGGGAAGAAACAGCCTTACATATAATATAGATTTTCAATGCACCGACTTACAAAAGACATACATCGAATTTGGACGAACTTCCGAAAATTCTACGGCATTATCCGCTGTAATAATTATTTTAAATTACAGAACTTGGTATTAACTTTGACATAAATTATATGAATAAAACCTCATAATAAAAGCCAACCATACCCGCCTAAATGCAGTGGTAAATACCGATTTCTTTTGGTATAATTGGTTGAACTTCTAAATACCGTTCCGAAATTCTTTCTTGGTATAATTGGTTGAAAATTTATCTTTGGAGTGTTTCTTTATTTTGTTAGAGGCGATCTTCCAGTTCCTAGGGGTCAATAGGCCTGAACCACTCAGTTTCTATATGGGGGGGGGTAGGAAATATATGGAAGAACTTTTCACATAATCCGTCATAACAATATAGCAGATATGGTATGCCATGTAGTTTGGCTTGAAAAATTTTTAACCACAACAATAAGTCCATTAATTTTATATTAAATATTATTTAATTTTAAGTTTAAATTTTATAGATTAAATTTATCTTGGAAACTTGAGTGTTTCTTTATTTTGTTAGAGGCGATCTGCTTCCATCGAGACAGAACGCGACCGGGCGCTCTGAACGCGTTGCCAAATTGTTTGCCGTTGGAAGCTGGCTGCTAGGCTAGCTCCGTCAACTATGACATTGTCTTTGATGACTATGAGTTTACAATATAATATATTTTCTTTTTTTGTGACCGCTGTCTCGCACTCTCGCAGTATCGAGTATACTCTGCGCGGGAATCGACGGACTTAATACTGGGTGCCGGCAATTTATGCCAATATTATGATTGCATTTCAGCAGAAGAAGAACGGACAATGTTCGATTATTCATAAATTTCTCTATAAAAATCAGGCCATTTTAGAACAATGGATGATTATAGATGCTTTTAAGCTTGGGTTTTAAAATAAAATTATTATTTCAATATCAAATATTTATTTCTTCCACCCGGTGGCCGTAAGGTGGCATTTCCAAGATGGCCATTGGAAATCCATGTTAATTAACACTACCAAATATTATGGTTTTCCTGTACAGGTGGCAGCTCACCGCCATTTCAAAGTGTTTGTCTAAGCTATGCACTTTTTTGCATTTTTAAATAAATGAAAATAATAAATATTACCAAGCAAAAAGCCTTTTAAACACCTAATTGAAAACTTTTAAAAATCAGTGGTAGGTTTTTAAAAAACTTTATTTTTTGCGGACTTATTTTGCTTTAGAAAAACGTTTTGTAAACGTATTTTATGAAGATGTTTATAATATCAATAAAAATCGTTTAATATTCGTCTCTTTTAAAATCATTTTATAAACATTTTGGTACCGGATCTAAAAAACGTCTAATGGACGTTTTTTGTTGTAGTTTTAGACCAGCTTCACTTTAACTTGTTCTAAAAACGCCTTTGACTTTTTTATTAAAACATATTTTTGCGTAAACGTTTCTTATACAAAAGTTGTAAGTTTACTTACAAATAAGGGCCATTTAAATAATTAAAATATGCGATTTTAACCCTTACGTGCTGACCTCCAATTTTAGAACATAAGCACTGATGTGGCGTCTATGGGACTACGTTTTTTTTGAAAAAGTTAAATGATGAGTTAATAAAAATTAGTGATATAACATTTAGTACATTATCTTAAGATACAGAAAAATATATAAAAGGAAAGGGGAAAAAGGTTTTGGTAAAATAAATATCAAAAAATATTTTCATTTTAAAAATGCTAGTAGTCTTTGGGACGGCCCTTTAAGGTAGGTAGGTATTTAAAGTGAGTTGGTAAACATTCTTCCACCCTTACAGGTGAACTTAAGGGTTAAATGCAACACCCTGTAAAGAACTAGCTTACTCAAATTTATAATTTGATTGTCTATCAAATCAGTAGATGGGTTCCCTATCTGAATGTATTAGTGTTCCTGGTACCGGGGATTTTTTTATTGGTTTGACCATGAATAAACCGTAAAATTTTAGATTTTTTTCAGTTGTTATTAAAAAAACAACTTTTATTAGCAAAGAATGTAGTTTTTTGCTTGTTTAGATAAGTTAAACATATTATTTTTAATTGTTGGAAATTTTTTTTTAAATATTAAAAGTAAACCTATTATTGTATTTTAAAGAAAAAAGTAATTGTAATGTTTATTTAGGGCGGTAGGTTTATCAACGGATAACATTATCAAAAGATGCACCAAATTTGCCAATAATTTTAAAATGCACAGAGTTAACGGAAATTCAGGGGCAAGTTATGGCAACAGCAGGCTTTATCAGAAGCGACCTAAAAAATTGGAATTTTGGTTATTTATGGTCAAACCCAAGAATTGTTAACCACTGAGGATGTCCAGTTAGATAGCATTTTTTCTGCCAACTAACCAATGCTTGTGACGTTACCAAGTCCTCAAAAAGAATTTTGTGCAATCGCAGTGAGCTGGCGCATCAAAAAGGAATTTACATTAGGTAAGGGAACCCAAATACAGATTGATAGACAATTAAATTTGGAATTTAATTAGCACTTAAAAACAGAATTTTCTATTAAGAACGGCCGTATTTGTAAGTGAATTTCAAAAATATTTTTTTGCTACCCAGAACAATTATGTGTGGTGGTCCTTTAGTGTTAAAATCCAATATACGAAAAAACGGCTTGGTTGAGGGACACTTTTTAACAGCATACATAACTTTGTAACTCTTTTTAGTTTTTGGGGGTGGGTGGTGGGCCTTTAAATGGTAAATAGAAAAGTATAGTTCTTTCCAGATTCATAATCTCCAAAAATCTACTTTTATTACAGGCAATGAGGCAATTTGACAGGAATTCTTCTGTACTACATGCGGATTTTTTCTGAAATTTTCTATAGTAAATAGAAGTGATCAAAGTTTATAATCATGCCGAGGTGTGCTTTTTATCCTGGGGGTGGTTGGGCTAAATTCCATCTTGAGGGTGTAAATTTTTTATTAAATTTTAACGAAATTGCATAAAGAAAGTACTCGTAAAACTAATATTTTTCGAGTTATTCGCGATTGAAAGTAAAAAAGTTTTTCGACGTAAAAATCAACGTTTTTAATGGGTTTTTCACAAATAACAATATAAAAAAGCAATTGTAGCTTATAAAAAAACTAGATAAAAATGTTTTTTATAATTTCTCTACAACCAATACAGACCGAGCTACGGCTTGTTAATGGAATAGCTTTTGGTTCGTCAAATGCTAAATTTGAAAGATTCAAAGTTAAATAGCGAGAAAAGTTGCAATTTCTCAAGGAAGACATATAAGAAAAACAAAAAAAGAGTTTTTATCATAAAAATTGAGCGAGTTATGATAAAAATAAGGTCGGTCCCTAGTTTTTCTCACAAAAAGATCATTAAAAAAACAACTCTCTAATTTCTTCTTAATTAAAATAAATCTGTACCCTTCTGTGATTCTTTTTATATATGCAGTTAATATATCCTTTTGGAACTTAAATGCGAAAAACGATTTTTTCCTACAATTTCGTAAATACAAAAAAAAAAATGTAACGAATTATAGCTTTTTTGATAACAAAGACTTTTCATTACGTAGATTTTTTCTGTACAATAAATATTTGGCCAGATATGGCCGTTTAAAGCCTCTATTGCACGAGCGAGCACCACCTTATTCTAGTCCTTTTTTAAACGCATCCCATTTTAAAACAAAAGGATTAAAAAGGATTTGATTTACATAACCTTTATAGCTCTTTAAAAAGCCCTAAAAAATGATTAAAAAAAGTTTCAATTAAAACCAAAGGAATTTGTTTAAAAAACCAATCAACTGTTTTTTCGAAAAATTCGCAAGCTCCAAATAATATTCTATAAAACCGGTATACTTTACACTTTTACCGGTATAATTTTTGTATGCAATTCTACTTTCTTCTCCTATTTATATCTATTATATTGGTTTATAAGAATTGTTAGGGGTGGCTTTTAAGGATTGACAAGCTATTATGTTTTATCCCCAAAAAATCTTTTTTAATTAAGCTATAATAAGGGTTGATTTATAAGTGGTCGTAGAATTATTGTAGGGTAAATATATATTTTTTATTTAAGCTCTAACAAGGGCTGATTTTTAAAAGTTAAAAATATTTTAAAATTGTATCCCAAATAATTAATCATCTAATCCAAATCCACTTTTACCCATCTTAAGCTAAAATGTTGTTATAAATTTTTGACAATTGGGGTAGTTTTCACCCTTAAAAAAAACAGCATCACCATAAAATATAATTTAAAGAGAGGATTAGAAGCGGCTTATTCCAAAATTTTTATGCAAATCGATTTGAGAACAAAAAATTGCGAGGTTTTGCCATTTTTTAGCTTTATCTCCGTATAATTATGTATCATCAAATCGTTTTAATTTGCCAAAAAATGAATTTTTGTTAATCTCAAAGAGGTATTTAAAGTTTGAGTCATGGTAGTTAAATATTTATTATACCGTAAACCGTTAAAATATTTTTTTTTTACAATAAAAGCATTATTAAATAAATTTTAAAATGAAAGAATTGTTTTTCTTTGTAATTTCATTATTTTTAATGGTTGAAACGATAATAAATATAATGTTAGATATAACTCACTAAACATAAAAATAGATTCATTCTACATATTTAGCTATGATTTTAATTACATAAAGTCTATTTCAATATTTTTTATTTTTTTAGGATAAGGGGTATTTTTACCCTTAAAATAAAAAGCACACCCTAAGCATACATAAACTCTAGAGAGTGAAAGCAACTAATTCCAAATTTTCAGAAACTGTACAAAAAAATTCTGAGGTCAAACACCTTTTCTCTTCCTATCTACCGTACTATTTAGAATCAACGCATAATTTAATGTCAATAATGTCAAAAATTGAACAAAATTATGAGAAGTGCAACAGAAAAAAATATAAATGATTTTTATTCTTAATAGGTGTGCCAAATCGATGGGCCATTTTGTTCTAAGCATTTATCAAACTTTTTTCAATATGGCATTTTTAAACACCTATTAAAATTAAATGGTTTTTATATTTTTTTTCTGTTACACTTCTCTTAATTTTGCACCATAGTGAAATTGATAATGAATTATAAGTTGTTCCTAAAGTAGACTTTTTTTCGGAGGATATGAATTTGGAAATCACACCTTTTCATTTACCACAAGTTACCCTCCACTCCCAAAAAAGTGGAAAGGGTTACAGTTACGTATGCTGTTAAAAAGTGTCCCCCAAGTCCCGTTGCATCACTTCAAATTTCAATTCTTTAATAAGCCCCTCTCTCTATATTAGCTTGTAATACTTTTTAAAGAACCACTTTTTACATAGTAGGCTTTATGCAAAGTAACAAATTAAGATTAAAAGTTCGTATTTAAATTTCATTATAACACGTATTAATATCTGGATATTGTATTTCAGGAAATGGTGTTTCGCTTGTGGGACTTAGTGGTGAAGTTTTAGGAAATAAATATATTTGCGACCCACATTTTACAGAAAATGATTTCAAAAACGAAAAAGAAAAAATTTAAAAACAGATGCAGTACTAAAAAAAGTACATAGAGAACAATCTACTAGCTTTTTTACTTTATATATAACCTCTATATGTAAATTTTGTAAATGACATATTGGACATTGGAAAAAATAAAAAGAGAAGTTTTTAACAAAAAAATAACAAAATCCTTAAACACCAATAAAAAGTGTATTTTGATAAATACCAATTTAGCTCTGTAATAATATAATGCAGCAGATTTTTAAAGTAATTAATTTTTGATACTATTTTACCTATATTTTAATGTTAATAACAAAACCTTATCGATTTTGGTCATTTTTACGGCAGTGTTTATTGCTTGATTGTAAATTGGAGCATTGTTTTTGTGTGCCAAATGTTTGATATTTGTCACAGTCTCAAAACGGATTAATAATTAATTTATCCAGTATTAAACATTGCGGTGCAAATTGTTATGCGGAACCTTATATTTGGCTATTTGTCCCATGTAAAAGTACCTACTTAAATACTTCACATTGGCAACGCCGCGTCTAGTTTTGCTCGCAGCGAGGGTTACCGCGCCAAAAATATTTTAGATCCGGAGAGCATTGATAACACCGATTAAATGTGTTCGATGAGCTATCTATTCGTAGTAGTATCAATCTTTGGCATAACTTAAGAACGGCTGTACCAAATTAGATAATTCTATTTTTGTTGTGTTTGTTATTATCAGGACACGGTTTGTATAAAAGATAATTTTCAAAAAATTGTACGAAAAAACTTAAAAAAACGAATTTTCTCTTTTCCGTCATTTTAAATCGCAATATAACTAATAGATGGTGCCATTACTTTAAAAAAAGAATCCAACTAATGCCAATTGACTTTGATTTTGAATTTAAGCTTGTCCAGTTTTCGGTGCGCCTTGTATGCGCAATGTCAGTTAATAAATCCCAAGGACAGTTGTTATAAGGGTTTGAAATAAACCTTAAATTGCCGAGTTTGTTGGAGAGTCGGCAAACCATCAGCGCTATTTGTCATCTCTCCATATAGAAAAACTAAAAATACTGTACACTATAGGGTATTACAATAAATTTACTATGTATGATCAAATTTTTGTATTTACATAAATTGTAATTTTATTTCTAAACTGAAGATTATGTCGCATAAATATTTACTAAGTATGTAGTACTGTATTTTATTACAACTGACTGCTGTTATAAATAAAACCATCTTTATTCAACGTATAATCAAAAACAGAATAATTTTCAGATAGATCATGCATTACAACAAAGTAATATTCAAAATATGTCAGAAAATGGAAAAACTGCCTGCTTTGGACAAGTCAAATCCGCTATATAACATACAGTCCCAGCAACTCCTTCATACAGACTAGATGGGTTATCTGGTGTCCTTGCATTCTTTTGAAATGTTTCTGTGTTCATAAACTCGTAGAAACAAATCGCCCGATAATGATATTTAGGGTCACCAGTTAACCTGAAATGCACATAAATTTCTATTTTATAATTAAGCTTTAAAAAAATTAATAAGAAAATGCACCTGAACATAATTAAAAAGACGTATCCATTGCCTGCTACTCCATGGCAAATTCCTGGACCCTTCTTTAAAAGTCCTTTCTCCCATATAAGGTCTGCCATCTTTTTGCATGAACTTAAATACTTTTCCTCACGAAATACTAAGTAAGCTTTTGCCATGAGATAGAACATTCCTTAAAATAAAATAATGTTTTATTGTGTTATATCTAGGCACAAGATATACAACAGATCAAGCTTTA
>JAHBCN010005793.1:0-52855 GCA_019359885.1 Listronotus oregonensis | reverse complement strand
AGTAATTGGTAACGTAATTTACTACTACATACTTAAAAGAGTAATTGGTAATTGTAATTGAATTACTTTTTAAAAGAAATTGCGGCAGCTCTGGGTACCATACAGTATCAATAATCTTTTCTTCTTTAATATAAACCTCCCCCAATAACATCAACACAAATAAAAATGTAAACACAATAAACTGTCAAAACATGCATACGTGAATACCGCTTTGTGACGTCATGCGACATTTTAATACCCAGAAATAGATATATGGCAGAAGCGTTAATTGGGTAAAAAAATGTTATTATAGGACAATAAAAAATATATCCAAGGAATCTATTGGCAAAAAAAAATCTTCTAAAAGAGTTACGTTATGTCAAAATGAAAGAAATTTTTTTTGTAAAATTTTGGGAAAAAATTTAAAAAAATTTTAAAAACAGATTTTAATAATTATAAAATATTTAGATAGTTAATATTTAAAAAGATCCGTTCAAAAAAAAAAATGACACACATCACCATGAACCAAGTCTTTTTTTTTAAAAATGGTTGGGGAAGAATATCAACATTAGAGAATTAACCACAACTCTAAAAATTTATTTTCATGCAAAAACTACTTCGGGGTTTTTTCCCAAACCTCCGCCTATGTATGTGTGGAAACCCCAAAATAAGTTGTAGGTTATTAATCTTAAGCTTTCTTTGCAGATGAAGGTGAAGATATCATATTAATGCTAGATCATCATCCCTAAAATCAGGAGAGTTGTCTGCTGAGCCACGAAGCGTAAACAGATGTTAAGATACGGCATATGCCGAAATAAACTGATTTTTGATTTGCATTTTTTATAATCTGTTCAAAAGATACAAAAGTAACATTTTTTTTTAGATGACGTATCGGCTGATTGTTCGTTATTAAAAAAAAAATGTTTTTATCGGTCGATCCCCACTTCTTATATCCTTTGCGTAAGAAAATACCCACCCCACAAGAATACAAAACAATTGTCCCTATTTTTGTATCGATATTATTAGCTTGAATTGGTAGCCCTTTTATAGCTTACAAAGCGACAAAAATATGAACTTCCGATTTTGGGGAATAGCTTTTTGGGGATAAGTCGATCACAGTACATTATTCTCTCATTTGAGACATTACTGTGAAGGCACATTCGACTGGCCCTTACCAACTTACAGGTCAATCTGAAAAAAAACTTTAAAGGCCTTTTTTAAAAAATTTAAAAGACTAACAATGTTTCGGTGACAAATTACTCACCGTTTTTTAGAATATGGGACAAATTAAAAAATTTTATAAAAAACTAAACAATAATAAATATTAAAATTATTTTAATTTTGTTTTTAAAATTTATGACATATTTTTTTTTTTCTTGACAGTTCACGAAGGCTAAAGTACCATCATACCGGGGAGTTTTAAAGGTAGTAAGAGGGAGTTTATTCACACGAGACTTAAATATTTGGGGATTTGGAGGGGGAAAAAAATTCTGCGGGTAGCAGATACCCTAGTTCGACACTCTAGGGATGAAAGAATGAACAAAGTGGAAAGTTTGGGCCCCCAAGTTGGACTGTAAAAAATACATGAAAGTGGTACTATATGTTGCTCTGTTGAAAGCTGCCAGAGGAGTCATTGTACTGGCCAAATCCTCGAAGCAGAAACCGTAAAAATACCTATAATAGAGCGACAGAGCTCCATAGCCCGGGGGGGGAAGAGAAGGCGTTTTTACGTAAGCGTGGGAGTTGGTAATGCTACAAGTTGTAGGAGACGCTTTTCCAGACATGAGAACAATATTTTTAACAGGGTCTGATTAATTATGGCAATATAAATTACGAGAAAATACTTTCTGGCTCGAAAAAGGAATATAAGCTTTGGATGTTATGTATTTGTGCCAGTTGAGTTTATTCTTCAAAGTACCACCAACAAGATTGAATGACTATTTGTTCTGCAGAATTTGGGGACGCTCATATGTAACGATAAGTATTGGCAGACTTTTTCCCGACAACGAACATGACTGTGTTTTGGAGGCATTAAAATGGACAAGATTTTTGGTGCCCCAATTCAAGATTAGTTTTAAGTACTTGTAAAAGAGATATCTGCTTTAACCCGGGAGCTTGTTTACTAAATAAAGCTTAGAGGCAGGTTTGATAAATTGAATCTTGGTGTCAGCAAAACTATAAAAGGGATTGATTGTAGAAGAGAAGATCGTTGATGCAAAGAAACAGAGTTGGTGCTAGTACTAAGCCCTGGGGCACCCAGATTAATTTATAAAACTGAAAGAATGGCTGTCAACACTAACTGATAAATGTCGATTAGAAGGAAAACGGGAGACCGAAGAACAAAGCTTAAGTGTGTGTAGAAAAAAGTTTGCTGGGGTGTCTATCATGTCAGCCCTGGTCAAAAGCATTAAATTTTGCAAGATTTATTATCTGGGATTCAGTAAAAACTAACAGACTTGTTTCAGTGTGAACAAAGAAAAGAAGATCTACTGTAAATTGCAATGCGGAATGCAAACTGTCTGTCATGAAAATTTTTTTAAAATTTTAAAAAAATGTAAATTAATGATTTTTCCATTATTAGAAACAAGTAAAGGACGGGTATAGCTCTATAGCTAGAAGGGAGGGTTTTTGATCCTTTCTTGGGGGGTTTGAGTTTGTTTCTGGTATGAGGAACATAATGTCTTAAGGCCCAATTCAAATTTTTTTTTGTTAATTTTTTTACACATTTCGGAAGGATCGTGAGTGTAAAAGCATGTAGGATCCCAAGGGTAACTGGCAAAAATATCTCTTAGACCACCCCAGTCGGCCGAGTTGTAGTACCAGATGGTGCGTGAATTTCATTCAGTTGCCTCAGAGTGTGTAGAGAATGATGCAATAACCCAAACCATGGTCTGAGCGACCAAGGGGGGCAGTTACTGATGCTTGATAGAGTTTAGGATTATAGTAAGAAAAATACTGGGGGTTTGAAATATGAGTGAAATCCAAGTGGTGGTTATGAACCTAAAATACTTCTCTAGGGGTTTCCCCAAACATAATTCTCCCCAATCTAATTCTCGAATCAGATTGGTGATAGAGTTACTGATTGCAAAGGTTTCGGCTGCTTTGTCTTGAGTGCAAAGATAGATTTATTTGTTGTGACAAAAATTTAACTTATCAAAAATCATATGTCATAGCCGAGCACACAATTCCCAACTCAGGTGATACTAAATTAAAAATTCAACACTATTTGTTTGAAAATTGTTTTTATTTTAAAATTCCTATAAAAAATATCTTAAGGTATTCAAAAAAAGACAATTTATATCAAGAAGTAATATGTGATACCATTGCTTCCTTCCCCCCTTTTCTGTGTTTTTAATCCAATACAAAGTTAGAGCAGAAAACTACTTAACTGAAAGTGTTAAAATATAAATTAGGAATGTTATATATACTTAGTATCCCTAAAGAAAATGGAAAAAATTTATTCTACGATGACATTAAAATCGAAGAACCTAATTTTTATTTACTAATAATATACAGCCACTTTTATTAACATAGATGAGAATAATAATGATACCGAAACCGAATTAAACCTATAATTAATATACAGTAGTATTAACAGTTTATTGTACTAATATAAATAAACCAATTGATATAAATCAACAAATGATGTTTCAACCACAAAAATTTAACAAGGTATTATGTCCAACATTAAACACTGCTTTTCACTTAAATTTGACTTTAACTAGTTTTGTTTTATGACAACAATTTTATTTGTGTTTTTATTTTGTTTTGTTTTTCGTCTTGTTGGGGAAATTATAATTATAATAATTATTATTAGTACAACTGATAAATTAAAAGGAATACCGTATGTACTAGTTTTAAGTGAATTATTGTACAGCTTCTAAGCTTTTCAATAAATATTGATTTGATTTGACTGCCACTTCCTTAAAAAATTTACATTTCAATGTATTCAGGTAATAAACCTTTACCGTAAAGTCAACGACAGAGTTTCTACAGACTTAACTTTTCAGTTCCTATCGTCGATCGGTCAGTGGGATTTATTTTTCCTATCTACCAGCGGCCAAGAACCGAAGAATTCGAGGTTGCGATTAATAAGTGACACAGATGCCGGTCGAGGTTACAGACTATTATTAATTTTGTTTATTGTCTTTCATTCTGTTTCCTTTGCGGTCGAACGAAACATGGTCGATTTGCTTCAGCTAATTAATATAAATAACCAGTTTATAACATATATATATAATAAATAAAAATAATTTACATATTACACTGGCTAATCCAATTTTTAAAAAGTTTTTTTTGTTTTGGCCACTTATAAAGACAAAGAAAAATGTTCAAAAATAATAAAAAATACAAAGTTTTATTCTCAAATTTCTATAAGAAAATAGTAATTGCTTGTCAGTTTTAATTTATAAATTTTGCATAAAAAAAATAATACTTGCTTTTTTACCTAAAATGGTAGGTTTAATAAAAACCAAGCTGTCCTAAGTAACGTTTCAAGGCCTAATCGGGTCATACCATTAAAAAAATATCAAAAATTTTTATGAATGATCAAATAAAGTTTATTAAGAAGAAATTGTTCCGTCTTGGAATAGTCAAATTTAAAATTTTTCTATTTTTACTAAATAAAAGTACATTCTTACCAAAAAAAGTGACGACTTGAACAAAACTATCGTTTCCGGTATATGACTATACAAATTTTTTGGTTAAATTTATTACAACAATAAGATTGTATTTACTTAATTTTAAATCTTTTTTTCTAGTAATGGAATCTAAATACATTGAAAATTAATAAACAAGGCATTTATTATCATTAAGAATAATGTTAAAACTTTCAATTAATTTACTGTCGAAAAGCTTTATTATTTAAAATTTTTAAAAAATGGGTTCCTTGCACATTTTTTTTTTATTGGCTATATAAAATTCTCCCTTATACCTAAATCACACTTGTCCAAAATTTTTTTTATACGAAATTTTTATAACAAAGCAAAACATTTAAAAAAAAAACTATAGCGAAAAAACGGTATTTAACTCACGAGCCGCTAACCAAAATTCCCAATACCTGGAGGACCTTCCCCGGTCTCAACAAAAAAATGTCGCACTCGACAAAAGTTGTAAGAGTCTTGATTACCCGGCAAAACTTGGCAACATGTAAATGTGAATAACTGAAGGAAAAAGGCCCCTTTAAAGAAGCAAATAGTAAACTTAACCTATAAAATTTTTAAACCCCTTTCCCCGGTGATTTCGTGAATTTGTGTTTTTAAAAAAATCGAGTGTTTTTTTAAAAAAAGAAATATGAACAAACTTTCAAAAAGAAAGACTACAATACTGTAGTAAAGCTCAAAAGTTGGGACTTGGTCAAAGTCGATAAAAATCTTTTAAAGGGAAAAAAACTTTCATCCTTGATATTTAAAACAGAAAAGGGATTAAAATTGTTAAAAAAAATCCTGGGGGGGAAAAACCTGGAAGGTATGGGACAAATCACTAGATAATGAAGTTTTTTTTTTATGTACAATAACAATTAATGTATAACTACATCAAAATTAAATTTCATTGACAAACATTTTGTACTTTATTATTTCTAATATCAATACCCCCCCAATATGTGGGCAACCTCTCGGGGAAACAATAAAAAACCTAAAAATATTATGATAAATTCCCATAAAAACCCCCCCCCCCCCTTAAAAAAACTTTTTTTTTAAAAAAATTTTAAAAAATCGGCCCAATTTAATATTTTTTTTTTTAAGTGATGGTTACGGCACAGCCCCTTCACTTCCTGGATAAGTCTTCTTAAAAAAAAATTTTTTTGAATCATATTTGTCTTTTTAGTTTGCCAGGGACGGACAGCTCTGACACTATAATAGAAATTTTTTTAACACCCTGTATGATAAAGGCTCAACAATATTATTTTTAAGCTTTAACCTTAAACTAAAAAAAGGTATTCATGATTGACATCCAAAAAAAACTGTTTACAGAAATAAAATATAATGGTTGGTAAATTTTTTTTTCCTTATACAGGGTGCTTTTTTTAAATTTACGTCAGTATTTAAAAGGAATTTTTTTGGGTCAATTTTAACAAGAAAACTTCATATAAACGTATGTCCTAATCGTCTTAACTTTTAAGATAAAAGGTGGTAAAATTTTCAAAAATAAATCATTTATTATTATTATCTGTAAATTTAGATATTTTAATAAATTTGGCATACATGTACTATTTATCAAGAGGCTTTTTAGTGTACCAATTTTTTTAAAATTTCCACCAGTGGCGTTCGTCAATTTGACCTGCCTTTTTTTGGACTTGTGGTACGCCACTGATTTCTTTAAAAAAAAAAATTTTTTTAAAATCCCATAATCATTTCTGAAAAGTTGATTACTTGTTTTTTTTTAATCCGATGCACGTTTTCGCTTAAAAATAAAAACCGTTTCTCTGCATGATCATAAAAAAATCGGTAAACAATATCACCATGCAGATAAATACCTAGATTTAATTTTTTTTAGGTGCAAACCGTCCGTCGGACTAAAAAAAACAAGAGATCAAATCGCTCATAATTATTAAGCCCCAAGCACGGTTTTAACCAGAAAAATTAAATTGATATTTCTTCCGGGGATATTGTTTCCCGATTTTTTTTTCAATTCAAGCAAAACAGTTTTAAAAAAAGGAGGTTAGTTACAACAATCCCGAATGAAAATATTTCAAGGGGCCAACCCACTCGAAAAATGTCGAAAACGACATTTGAAAAACCAAATTTTGACGCATGATTTTTAAGCGACTTTTGGGGGCGTCCATAAATTACGTGAGGCATTTTCCAGGTTTTTTTTTACTCCCCCTCGCCCCTCTCTGGGGGGGTTTTAAAATTTTTTTAATCCCCTCCCCCCCCAAATCTCACGTGAGATTTTTTAAAAATTTTTTTTTTTCTGTAATCTCGTTGGATTTAACTGTGCCGCTCTGCGGGGTTCGAAAAAAATACGACAAATATTTGTGTGAAACTCCCAAAATTTTTATTCTCGAAACATTTTTTACTTTAATTTAACTTTACTGTTAAGCAATTTTACGCCGTTTTCTATTAGAAAAAAATTACGTGATATTTTCTAAGACACCCCCCTCTCCCAAGTGAGATTTAGAAAGATTTAGCCTTACCCCCCCCCCCCTTGTCGTATGCCTCACTGTGTATTCGAGATCGAAGAATGCCGCCTGGTCAACAGAGGCCACTGAGGGGCTACGTTCCAATATTCATCTTGGATGGAGCGGAGTTAATAGAATACCAAGCGAAACTAATCCGGATAATAAAACACTTTGGAATTTTAATCAGTGGATAAGTGCCATTTTCATTAGTTTATTTAAAAAGTAAAATACTATAATTCCTTCATTTTCGTTTGGCATTAACACCTCAACAAAAAATAAAGGTATAAATGGCATTGGTTTAAGTAGTCGGTAATAAAGGTTCAATTTGTTTTCTGTGAAATGTATTTTTTGTTTTGTATTGATTGGGATGGATTCTGATGGAGTAATTCCCCTTTTTAATTTATTATGTTGCATATTTATTTAACATTAAACCTTAAGCAACAATACAAAATGACAAATTTTCAAGTGGAAAATATAGCAAAATTACTTGATATGTATTACTGTTGAAGACGATGCCTTTTATTTTGTAAAAATTTCTTTGTACTGGGTTTTTTTCTTTTTATTTCAAATGTTGTAACTGGAACATGCTATTATATGTTTTTGCATAGTAATATAACTTATTTTGCTTCGTGTTTAATAGCAAACCTAATATACTAGCTTCTTTCATTTCAAAATTATTTTAGTTGATTGTCCATTGAAAAATATTATATTTTTTGGGATTAGGAAATTCCAGTGCCTCAAAAAATTTTTTTTGGATAACCCAAAATAATATGCAACTGGAGAAATAGCCAAAAAGCAGTTTCCCGGTTTTATCAAAAACCCCAAATTGAAAAACGATTTACTGGGTTTTTAACCTTTTTAGGGGAGATCCCTGTTCCAAAGAACGCTGACAAAGATCTTGACTTAAAAACCTAAAGTGATTTTTTATTTTAGTTGGGATTATGTGGGTAGATGGCCCCACTCATCAACAGAGAGGTTAACAAAAAAGAAAAGTGGGAAGATATTTAAAAAAAAAATGTATGCTATTTGGGAAATTTTATTTTTTATTTATTTTAAAAATTTTATTTTTAAAATTAACATTATAGGATCCAAACTGTGCCAATACAATCTTATATTTTTAGGAATTTTTAACATAGTAACACAAAAAAAGTATGATAAGTATTTGCAAAACAAACATGATCTCATAAGTAAGGTCACCATGGGAATTAGCAGCCAAAGGATACCTATTTAAGAAATATATTTTTTAACATCGGAATTCTACTTGATTAAAAACCTACTAGAAGAATCGACAAGTGTTTTTCGTAAAAAATCATTGTCCAAATAGTTTAAATAAAACACGTTGCAACTAATTTATAGCATTAGTTTATTCCCGCACAAAGAATTGAATTACAAACAATAACGAATGTAAAAATAAAAAAAAATCCAAAATAGGCACTGCCTGAAAAAATCATCGGTTCGTTTAAACAACATCAAAAAATAGTATTTTTTTTACAAAAACGCCCTAAATGACAATGCTGCAATATGCTAAAGGTATGTACACACCGAAAAAACAAACAAGAACAAACATTCGTTCTTGTTCACCTTGTTTGTATGTGTTCTTAGTTTATTGTTCGCGTTATTTTGTCTACATAGCGCAATTAAATATTTTTTCACTCTGTTTAACCCGTTGGAAAAAATTAAGGATGACGACGAACAAAATTTATTTTTCTTTTTGGGATTAACCCGAAAAACAAACAAAAACAAACATTCGTTCTTGTTCACTTTCTTTGTAAAAGTGTTTTTTTTTTGTTCGCTTTTTCTTTTCTACATAGCCAAATAAATGTTTGTTTTCTCTAAAAATTTTCTTTGATGTACCAAGGTCCTGGGAAATGTAAGGGAAAGAAAAACAAACCCTTTGTTCTCCGTTTTAACTATCTACACAGAAAAAACATATTATCAAATAATTATTTGATATTTTTTTATTTATTTAAATTAGATTACGATTCTTATTTGAAGAAAGAATTTAAAAAAAGTATTTCAAAATGATTAATTTTAAAAATTTTTTCTATCCTCAGAATATATTTTCATTTAAAAAAAACAGTCTAAAGCTAAGACTTTCATGATTTTGGTTTGAACTTCTTTGTTTCAGTTTAAAATAATAATTACTTTAATTTCAGTTACTTTTTTTAAAAAAAAAACTGGTCATTTAAATAAAAATGACAATATTAAAGAACGCGTCCTGTATGTTCAATTTGATTTGGATTTTTAATTTGAGAATATATTTGCAATATAATCTAAATATAAAATTTTGAAATTGAAATTTTCATTTATTCACCCATGTACCCGATTGGCACCGGAAATTGGCGGGTTTGGTTTGTCGGGTCATTCTTGTGATTATATCAAGGTGAAGGGTATAGCGAAATAATTTGGGACTGTTCTAATCCCGCGTTTTTTTTTTTGTGTTTGTACGATTAAATAATGGGAGTTGAAGACATTTTACAACAGGGGGGAATGTGATAGCGTTATTCAAGCCTAGGTAAGTATTTACACCATTGTTTTAAAAAACTGTTGCCCAAAAAAACCAAGGGTCGATGGGATTCAATTATCCCCAAAAAAGGCATTTTTATTTAAATAAACTTACCTATAGGAGCATACGCTTTTGTTTCATAACTAAACATGTTTATATAAAATGTTAGATATTAATTTGACTAAAAAATTACTAATACATTGTATAAACCATTAATATTACAGGCTACAAAATAGGGATACAGAGTGTGATAAAATTCAGTATACCTAACAAACAATATATAATATACCTACCTACATGTCTAATAAAATTGTATATTTTTAAGCATTATTTTTAAAAAAAAATTTTTTTTATTTAACTTTTAAAAAAAATCTTAAATAGAATTGAAAGGCATTGGCGCGCGTTACATTTTTAAAACTTGCCAACTAGGAATATGGGTAAATGAAATTGACTAAAGCTATTCTGCAAACTGCTTTTAGTTAAGTTATTTTTTTAAAACGTTGACCCCCTGTAGCCTATAGGTACCCCAAACTGCACCTTTTGAAAAAATTTTACAAATAAAATGTATAATAATAATACATATTATGTATCTTGCTTTCTATATATTGTATAAGCCTGAGTATCTTTACCTTTTTAAGGTTAAATGTTTAGATACTGGGAAAAAACGTAGTATACGATTTGAGAAACAGTTTTTTGAATTAATTATATTTAAAACACTTTGTACTTGTAGTTTGTCGCCCTGTACGTATGTATAGGAGTTAATTTACTTTTTAAATTAAATTTTAACATGCATTTTATTTATATTTTATTTTTATTTATCTGTATGTTGGTATAGAAATCTGATGTACCCACCTATTTACTTATTACAGAAAAATGTGTTGCTTAATATTTTAATTTTAGCATTTCAAATGTTTATTTTATTTTTTAGAAAATGTCAGAGGAAGACGAGTTGCAGAGTTGTCCGAAGACCTTCTTAAAAACTAATCCCGTTGGTTGGGCCTCGAATGACTATTCAAAGAAAAATAGCTGAACTGATTTTTATTTCGTTACGAAGTTGAGAACAAGACTGTTTCTTTTTCCAAGAAAGTAGAACTTAAAGTTAATTCTTCTATAATGAAAATTATATTTTTTGTTATTTAACAGATTTTTAAAAAGCTTCAGCAAGATATTTTTTTAATAAACGTTAAGATTTTTTACCTGTTGTTTTTTTGTAGTTGTCAGCTAAACCTGTTATAATTATAATGGACTTTTTTAACACAGCGAAAAACTTTTAAAAAAATTGTATACCTATATTAATGTTAGCTAAACGTAATAATGGCTTTTTATCATTTTTTAAAGTAACCTATATTTTTCGTATTTCCAATTTTAATGAAGTAACGTTGTTTAGGTCAACAGTGTTGAGGTCATATACAACATTATTTTACTAAAATGACTGAATACGGAAAAATCCGGATACGTTAAAAAAGAATGTGTTCAGTTATTGAGTGCAGCAGCTTCTCTTTAAATGTATATACAGGTGTAACAAATTCGAGTGTATGCATGGGGATCTTAAAAACCGTAAGAGATACGAGGTTGGTTAAATTAAGAAAGTTGCACATTTATTGCTCTACAAAATGCCGTTTCAAATGTGTAATTTTTCCAAATAGTTCCAGAGATATACAAAAAATAAAATTTTCAAAAATTGATCTTTTTTCTAACCTATTATTAACGATTTTTTTAAATTAAACACATTCATAGCCACTTTATATCCGCTAAATATTAGTGTTTTTTGGATTTGCCATTCAACGTTTAATTTTATGACGACCATCATTTAACTTTTTTTTTTGTGGACGCCATATTGGATGTTTTTTTAGTTTTGAGTTTCTTATTGAATGACCTATTCAACTGATGTATCGCATTTGCATATCAGATTTGTGGTTCGGTACTTAGCTCAAAAAGTAATGAGAGGAAAGAGATCCTATATGGCGTACACGAGAAAAAATAAACTTGATGATGGTCGCCAGAAACGAAACGTTGAATGGGAAATCCAAAAACACTAATATTTAGGAAATAAAGTGGCATATGTGAATGTGTTATTAATTTTAAAATCGGTTAATAAATAGGGTTACAAAAAAATAAAATACATTTTTCAAAATTTTGGTTTTTCCCGTATATCTTTGAACTATTCGAAAATCTGACACATTTTAAACGGCATTTTGTTGCGGCAATTGCGCAACTTTGCCTTAATTTAACCGACTTCGTATTCCATGGTTTCCAAAATCCCCATGAATACACTCGAATTTGTTACACCCTGTACATATTTCAGTTCTAAAAATGTCAACATATTAAACCGAACATGTTAAAATTATTAAATTAAATAGTTAATATTTTCATTTTAATATTACAAATATCACTAAATAAAACAAAACCTTACTTATACCAAAGATTTGCTATAATAAAACCAAAATTTAAATATTTAATTTGAGTATACAGTATTCTTAGAAATACAATTGTAGGCTCAGATTTAAAGTACGATATTTTATTTTAAACATACTAACATTTCCGAATTAACTTTTCAGATTCGGTAGAATCTTCAATATAACAAAATCATATATTTATTTCTAAAGAAACTTTCGACTTATGCTGAGCTACTGATATCTTCATTCTAAATCTTTATAGTAACAATTTGATTCAATGCATGCATAAAAATAAATCTTTCATATGTTACAAATAACGATGTGTATATTTAATTTAAATAAATTTAAATGAAGATTTTAAATTCTCAAATTAAAACGATATAGTCTTGGGGATATACAAAGCTAAGATAACCTTAAACTAATATTATTATGCTTAAATTTAGTATATTCTTTTTTCCGTGTACACTGAAGAAAAACGTTTGTTCGCTGATGTTTGTTCTTGTTTGTTTTTTCGGTGTGTACATACCTTAAGATTTGGCTTACTAATCCGAAAGCTTCAGTAACGACAGCAGTTTTCTGACATATTGCGGCATTGTGTTTTTTGTTTAACTAAAACAACACATATCTCCAATAAATTTAAAAAAGTCACATGCAAAACGATATTAATGCAGTACAGTTGGACCATTTTACAGATATTTTGAACTGTGCCCGATTTATAGTGGAATCTGCTGCTTTTGGTTTATCGTGAAGCCAGCGAGGTAGCAGAGCGAAAACCTTTGATGGACTTAAACTGACTACATGTTGCGTCGCTCTGCATGATCCTTGCGCAATGACTCATGGCTCTAGATAACTTTACACAAGGCGAGATTTAATGCGTGCATCACCTTCGCGTAGTGTAAGTCGCTAGCAGAAACAAAATAATTTATTTCATTCACTACTAGGAACCAATAGCACAAGAAAAAAATTAAATAATTATTGTTGTTAGAACTTTGCTTATAATAATTGTATGGTGAAATTTAAATTGTTTATTTTCTTACGTAATCCTGAGATCAATCTCGACCTTTTCTTGATCAACCACGGCAATGTTTACTTTGCTGTGCGCACCGGTTTGGTATCCACTTGCCGCGGTAATGAGAATGAGCTCGCTACCCACAGCAGCCGCGCAAAATGGATACGCACCTTAAGAATGTAAACTAGTCACGCATCGTTGTATCTTTTTTTTTTTAATAATGAAATACGCAAAATAACAAAAGTAGTTTTAAATTAAAGTCTTGTTTAACAAAATAAATAATAAAAACCTAAGTAAGCTGACTTTTAACTATTAGCAGGTCGGGTATCTTATTAACTGAACACATATTCTCGCTTAATCATAAAATAAATCGAGAAATAAATTATTTGCTTAATTCCATTCTCACAGGTTTCAGATATCGACAATAAAATCTTATGATTACCGTTTTAAGTTCATACTATTCGTGTATATTAAGTAACCAGATTAAATTTATTTAGTGTAGTAGTTTTAAAACTTTATTTTTAAAATAAATTTTTGCAAGTTAAAATTTACAACATTATTACAATGACTTAGTTTAAATATAAACTTAAATGTTGGTTGTATTTGTACATCAAAAACTCATGGTTTTTTTTATTATTTTTTTACCTTGTAAAAACTTTTTAACCACTCGAATATTAAAGAAATTAAATTCATTCTCTATTTATTTGTCCAAGATATACAAAAAACAAACAACAAAAAAATAATAATACCACACTTTTCCCATTTTCTAAACTAAAAAATAATATTAAAATATTTATATTTAATGTAAAATTTATCAATGCATTTAATTTTGTTACGGTCAAAATATAATTTAACTCCTTAAATTTTAAAAGTAGATAAAAACCTTGAAAAAATGTTAGATAAATTAAAAGTTATTCGAAAATAAAGATAACTTACTTTCAATAAAAAACTGATTTATAAATTATTAGTTAAATAATATTATAATTTCAGAATTTTCTCCCTATCACTCTTTTTCATCACTATAAAAATCATCATACTACTTAAAGCTTAGAATTTGTTCAAAAATTATTAAAAAAAATTGCGCGTTTTTTTAATGTGCTTAAAAACACAAGTTTCAATTGTTTTCTTTTAGGGTGGTACTTTCTATTATATATATTGTGTTCCCAAATTATGAATTCGGTATTCCCACACTCTAAATCGGAAAATTATTGCAAAAAAATAGACCAGTGAAACCCCTACGAAAATACTCCCTTAAATACAACCATTTTTGAAATTATTTTTTTAAAGGATGTTGCAGCACGCCAAAAACCTAAAAATTAAGGACGGGGCCAGTAGTGACCACCAATCACCATACATTTTTCTGATGTTTTTACACATTTCTATACACAAGAGATTAAGAGAAAAGTTTTCTAATTTTATTAACATTTTAGAGAATATAAAGAAAGTATAAGGGAATATAATGGAATTTTAAGTAAATATTTAAAGTAAGTAGCCCTTATAAAATTATGTGACACATTTTGTGTTCATTTTGATACAGGTAAATTGATTTATATGCATTTACATATAAAATTGTATTAGTGATTATATAAATAATTTTGTCTATATAATCCATAGCCGCCTCTAAAATTTTGTATTTTATATTTTTTTTACTTGCATTGTGCAGCACATAATTTGTCGAATATAATTTTTAATTTTAAGTAAAAAAATAAAATTTGACATGTATTAATCGCAAAGCATCACCTCGTTAAAAAGTCATATTTAGACTGTCGGACTACAAAAACGCTACAATGAATTTGCTGGACACTATGACCGCCTAATGACAAATAACTGTTAAACAATGGAGCAACAATGAACTATCGGTTAAGCTGCAGTACCTTTGAATTTCTCATCAAATCCTTTTACAAATGTAATAAAATAAAGTATATGTAAATTTATCGTAAAAAAATTAATCCAGAATTTGACGTGTTTCGAAATTGACCACTTGAAAAAGCAGCAGTTTCGAGAAAAGTCGTAGAGAGAAGCTTTGTCGGACTTGTTGAAAAGAAAGCTACCTACAAAGTTTCAAGTATATATAAATCAGCTGATAGGAAGTATTTTATACTGTGGACTATTATAGATATAATCAGTGCAGCCAGATTGTGGAAAAAGTACTCCCTCCAGTCCCTCCTGATCGAAACACCCAAGAGGAGCGAGCGATGCCGAAGATTAAGAAGTTTTCTCCTACCACAGAGGTAGGCAAGCGTTGTATGCGTTACCTATCCGCGTCGCGTGGTAGGAGAAAATTTCTTCTTAATCTTGGGGCACATTTCGGCATCGCTCGGCCCTTTTCGGTGTCCCATCACATTATGTACGTCGTAGCGTGTTGCGTGGATGGAGTACTTTTTTCCCACGATTTGACTGCACTGGATATAATATGTTTTAAGATTTATTTTATAGTAAAATTAATTCCTAAACTTACGATATTAAAATAAAAACTGAGGCGCTTAAAAATATACCAAAGCCGGATGTAGTGCTCCAAAGACATCGGTCGAAGGTAGCTATGAAAATGTAGGATATATGCACGTAGCAGTCTATCAGCTCTACCTGTAACTAGTCCTACATGGTCATTGATATACCTATGTTCGAATAATGTCAGCGCTGATCGTCGGTTGAGAGTTAAATCCAGCATAATATCCGTTACCGATTACACTTTTAAGCTAAAAAACACACTAACCATCTGCCTTGTTGCCTGTAGAATGTTATTATTTAATTATGTAAATCCAATTACCCTAATACATATCTTGCAATAAATAAGAAAGTAGCTTAATTCTTGTAAATAGGTCATAACCCAAATGGTCTTATATCTAGTATTTACAAATTTTTATGAATATGGATAACATTACAGTATTACCCGTGTCTCTAGATTATTTACATAAACCTGGGCCTTTGAAAATAGTAAAAAGTAAAAACAAAATAGTAGGATAAAACCCATTGGAAAAGAAAGAGGATAAAACAAAATGAAAGGAAAAATAGTTTACGGGCGATCTGGGCCAAAAAGTGGAAGGGGTAAGTTTTTAAGGGTAAAAAACGGCTTACCTTGATTTCCGGCAAAACTACAAGTCCTATGGAAAAAGTTTATTAGCAAAGCTGTAGGTAATAAAAAAATCTACAACTTACGTATTTACACTTTTTTCACATAATCTCAAAATTTATGTGAAAAATTCAAATAACCAAGTTTTTGGTTTTCTATTTTTTTTACGGAATTAAGTGAAAACTTACCTTTTTATGTCCCAAACACAATGTAATTTTTTTGATTTAAATTATTTCTTTTTTCAGCTTATTTTGACTTAATATCGAAAAAGCACCTTAATTTTCAATCGAAAATTCTCCTGTCAGAATATCTGCTTTTTTAATAAATTCGGTGGGCTTTTTGTTCGTTTAAAAGTGCATTTACGCTACACCTTAGGGGTCGGGCGAAAGGACGCGGAGACGGTGGGCGGAGACTCACAATTTTCGTATAGCCGCATTAAAAATCTTATATTTTATTTAGGATCTTCCAAATTCAGTGTATCGATGCGATGTTGTTTCCGATTGCAAGCCTACAGGAGATAACGTTTTTCGGTAACTATTTTTTACTTAAATGACATAAACTATATACCATTTTAAAGGTTAGGAAATAATCTATGCCTCTGCTGTAACGAATTTTTGAAATATAAGTCCAGTTAAGAGAAAATAGTATCTAAACATAACCGATTTTAGGGTGATTTTCACTCAAGAAAATATTAAAAACTAAATCCAAATTTAAAAAAACTATTACAGCAGAAGCCTGTAGACGTATTAAGTGTTGGTTTTCATATAGTAATGTATATTTTTTTACACCATCAGAAAGTAGAGATTTAAACGAATAAAAAGCCCACCGACTTTATTAAAAAAGCAGATATTTTGACAGGAGAATTTTCGGTTGAAAATAAGGGTGATATTTCGATATTAAGTCAAAATAAGGTGAAAAAATAACTATTTTAAATTAAAAAAATACAGTGCTTGAGACATAAAAACGTAAGTTTTCACCAAATTTGTATTTTTTTTGTAAGAACAAAAACTTGGTTATTTAAATTTTTCACATAAATTTTGAGGTTATGTGAAAAAAGTGTAAATACAAAAGTTGTAGATCTTTTTATTACCTACAACTTTGCCATTTAACTTTTTTTCCATAGGACTTGTAGTTTTGCCGGAAATCGAGATAAACCGTTTTTTACCCTTAAAAACTCACCTTCCCCCTTCCCGACCTCAGATCGCCCGTACATTATTTTTCTTTTATTTTTGTTATATTCTCTTCCTTTTCCAATGGGTTTCATCCTACTATTTTTTTTTGTTTTAAAAATTATCGACTCTGGTCTAACGGGATGTCAACTAAATAAAAAAATACATAAGTGTAAATAATTAGTGCTTTTAGACCAAAAGGTAGTAGGAAATTTTTTGCTGAGAATCATTCACCATAAATGTAACAAGAATCAAGATATGTTCCCTCTCAAAGGGGTCTGAAACATTTGTAAAATAAACGAAACGTTAAAAAGTCGAAAAAAACTTTTTTCTTCTTTAAGCGTTTATAACTTAATAAGAATTGGTAGTGAAGAAAAATTTTAAAAAGAAAGTTAGTTACAAAAAAAGCAAAAACCAAAAAAAAGGTAAAAAAACGTTATTTTTGCAAGCAAGAACTTTAGGCATAATAAAACACCATGCCAAATTTCGTTAAAATATTTTTAAAAATTTTTGCGCAATAATTTTGCAGTCCGATTTCTCTTAAATAGATTGGACAATGTTAAAAATTGTAAGTCCAGAATAGGGAACTTAAACATTGGATAATCTCAGGATTTCAAACGTTTTTTAATAATACAAATCGGATGATTTGGGCGTTCTCGGCGATTGTTTAAAGTTTTTAGGTTATAGACAAATAATTCACTCAATACTTAGTCCTTAGGGTCCTAAAAGTCATGCAAAAAATGTATTTTTTTTCTATTATATATTACATTTGTCAAACTATTTGTTATTTAAATACACACACAGGGATTTAAACTTTTCATTTTGGTTTTTATAGCATTTTGTATACCAAAACCAATGGTAGATCACCCTTGATTGTTTTAAACACAAAGCAGTTTATGCATTCTAAAAAAAGGAAAAAAACTTAATATTAGATTAATTATTAATAAATGCTATGAAATATTGCAATAAAAAAAATACACACTGAAAAATGATTACTTGTTTTAAAAAATAACTCAAATATTAGGACAACATTATACCAGCCACACATATTCCAAAAATCCTCAGCGGTAAAACTGCGCAGGTCGGGCCGACGGCCTGCACTGTCCGGTACAACAAAGGTGTTCTCACAGACACGCACGCACACACACACTCCGGAAATCCCTAGGAACAAGACTGCGCAGTTTTTTTTCTGAGAATTTCAGAAAGTATGTGGGCACCTTTAGATTCTAAAAAGTTGAATCAAAAAACTAAATAAATAAATCAGTGTATTTTGAAACAACAATGTCAAATAATCTCAAAAGCCACCAAAATATTCTCAAATATATCAACGGATTTAACTTTGACATTAAATTTCTTGAAAGTTTTTCCATTTGACTATGATTTTAATACTATAGTATAATAACAATTTTTTTTAAAGATACATTATTAATTTTTACGTGACTTTTTTTATTCCACTGCACTGGTTATTTTTAATACTATTTTGGGTTTTCACAGAATCAGAAATTCTGAAAAATCGGTGATTAACTTGTTTACCACATTGTTGGTTGTTTATCTAAGTGTACATTAGATAAGAATATTCCTAATTAGCTATTGTATTTGTATGGCAGTTTTACCTTATCGCTTATTCATTTTCCAAGTAATAGTTGATTAAAAATTAGACATTTATTAGTTATCAACCGAGAGTGTGGCTATCGATGTTACGTTATATAAAAATCGATCAATGTCAAAAGGTTAAACATAGTAACGCGTTTTTTCATAATTTCAGAACAAATTTCAGGTCGATTTTTAAGTTGAAAAACATATCAAAATTACCTGCTATGTATTAAGGCTGATTTCCACCTAAGCAGCATGGAGCAGCACCTCACAGCGCGGCGCAGCGCAGTAAAATGCTGCTTATAATTGTTTTCATGTAATTAAATGATTCCGTTCCCACCTAAGGAGAGCGTCGCTGCGCGTCGCAGCACAACGCCTCACAGCAAAATTTTAATTCGTCTATGAGCGTTGCCACGCGTCATTGCTGCTTATGAAGGTGCTGCGCCGCTTGTTGACTTACAAGTGGAAATCACAAAGCGCCAAAGCAGCGACTTGAATATCTTATTTATACCATTTCTTGCTTATTTGTTCGTGGAAGAAAGAAATAGGAATGTATAAACAGCGTATAAAATTCACCTTCTTCGAGTCTTGCACGAAAAATATCATGTACCCATTATTTCCGTTTTTTCTCTTTTCCTTTTTTTATACTCATCGCCCTACTTCAACTAGCAAGTTGTCTGACGACGATGATGAGGTTGAGTTCATTTTACTTTGATAAAACTATTAAACTGATAAAGTGCAAATTGTGAAAAATGTGTGAAAAAATGCTGCAAACGCTGCGCCGCGTCGCGCTGCTTGATGCTGCTTAGATGGAAATCGGCCTTTAATGTTAAAAATGATGCTTATTTATTTTATTTATGTTGTAAATTATTTTTTTGTAGCTTAGCGTATTTTTATATTGCGGATCTTGCTTGTTTACAGATGGAAATAAAAACCATTTTATTCGATGTCCATTTATCATACCAAAATATTTTTAAACATTAATTAATTAATTTATCTAGTTATTTTTTAATTTAAAACTCACTTAAATGATTTCTAAATTATTTAAAAAAAATGTTGGTGAAAAAAAAATTATCACCTGTTTCTTAAAAACAAAACATTTCGGGACATATATGTTTATAAGAACTTCTTTTTTATAAAATGGCCTGAGAAATCTCTCCTCAAAAATATTGCTGATTCGTTATTAAACACCCTGTTTTTTTTTTAAATAGAGCTAAACACAAGAAAAAATTACACCTTATTTTATATCTACTAGTGATTAACAAAAAAAACCACCCTAATACCAGACGAACAGCTAAAGTCCTTTTTATGTTATTTGTAAACTTTTAAAATCAATCTTTGTACCAAAATCGTTTTTGAAGAAAAACTTTTTAAACTGTCTCGACTTCCTTAAATTATTAATAGCATACTACTACATACTAATTAACATAGAAAATGCAACACGAGTTAGTAGGAGTGCTGTAATTTTGAACACTTTACAGGTCTACTGATAAATAGAAACTGATTAAAATTTGAAATTTCTCAAAATAGCTGAGATATTCCACCCCCATGTTAATAATGTATCGAAGTTCCTTTAATCGCTTCACATTCGTTAAGTCGTCGCGGCATTGATTGGTAGGTGATTGATGTCTTCTTGGTGTATTGTATCCCAGGCCATCTGAATTTGGTTTTTTAGAGCCTTCAATATTTGTGGAAGGGTGCGGTAAATTTTGCAACCTTCTTCCCATCATATCCCATACATGTTCGAAAAGGGAAATGTCAGAAGATCGAGGAGGCCACTGAGGCAAATTTACACCGGACGCTTCTAAAAAGTCTAAACTAACACGTGCGATATGAAGTGTGTATTGTCCACAGTGCGATGAACATGCGGTTAGATGGAAAATTAAACGTTCCGCCTTTCACCATGTCTTCTTCTTACGTCATCATGGAGTGGAGAATCTGGACTCATTGCTGAATACGATTGAGTTCCATTCCATATTTCATTCAAGTATCTTCCTACTCCATACCAATCGTTGCCGAAGATGCTGTGGGATCAAAGGTAATACAAGATGAGGATGGTATACGAGGTAGGTTTGAAAAGTCCGTGCAAAAATAAAAACTACTTACTTGTTTGGGGTAAACCTTTTTTATTTTTCTACATAGTCTCCTTTTAGGCTTATACACTTTGTCCAACGATGTTCCAGTTTGTTGATCCCTTCCAAATAACAGGATTTGTCAAAGTCTGCAAAATATCGATCAGTGTCCTCGTTTGAATAGAATCTTTGTCTCGCCAGCCATTTCTTTAAATTGGGAAACAAATAGTAGTCCGAGGAAGCCAAGTCTGAAGAATAGGGGGGATCTGAAACGAGTTGGAATCCTATTTCCATTAATTTTGCGACCACAACTGCTAAGGTGTGTGCTGGTGCGTTGCGTGCGTCTCAGGAGTATAGTAAGGAATCCATGTTTCATCCACAGTGACGAAACGACGCATAAAGTCCTACAGATTCTTCTGGCACAGCTGCAAACCATCCTTGCAACACTTCACACAATTCCGTTTTTGGTCAAGCGTGAGCAATCGTGGCACCCATCTTGCGGATAGCTTTCTCATGACCAAATGTTCATGTAAAATATTATGTACTCGTTCAGTCGAGATGCCCACAGCACTAGCAATCTCACGTACCTTAACTCTTCTGTCATCCATCACCACATCATGGATTTGATCAATGATTTCTGGAGTCGTGACCTCCACAGGCCCTCCAGAACGTTCAGCGTCACTTGTGCTCATATGGCCAGTCCGAAAATTTCGAAACCACTTGTAAACTGTTCTAATCGAAGGTGCAAAGTCACCATAATGTTTATCAATCTTCTCTTTAGTCTCCTGAGGCGTTTTACCTTTCATAAAGGAATGTTTAATCACCACACGAAATTCTTTTTTGTTTTGAAAATCACTCGACTTCTTTAATACACACGAATGCCAAACACAAACAAAATAGACCAATATGGGTGACACTTGGTGTGCGTTCATTCAACAGATGCTACTAACTAAACATGACCTCGATACGCGCCGGTGGTGCCATCTCTCGGACTTTGCACGGACTTTTTGAACCATCCTCGTAAAAACAGTCCAAAAAACCTTATTTGGCGATAACGAGGCCTCATTGTTAGTGCCCACTCAACAGCATTAAACCACTGGTTCACAACCGCCCTTGTTATGGAAAATAGATCTCTAAGTGCTAGTTGCCTCAAATAACGATCCTGTTGCTCTGTAGTCTATCTTTGGTATCCAGTACCTCTAATTCGTCGATTTCGGCCTTCTTGGGACCACGCTCGACAACATCTCATTACTGTGGCTTCGTTTCGATTTACCCGGTTAGCGAGTTCTCTAAAAGAAAATCCGGCTTCACATCACCCGATTATCCGACCTCTCCCAAACTCGGAAAGTTGAGTGAAATTAGCCCGTCTGCGAATTCTAGACATGATAATGCAATGAAACAAATGGAACCAAACAAATCCAACACAGAAAAAGCACTGAATATTAAGTAAACATGTTCATATTGTTCGGATCCTGATATAACAAAAAATGCCTTTCCTTTAGAAAAAAAAAGTACGGCTCAAAATGCTGTTAAAATTTTATCAGCAGCAGATAGCAAATATGTTCACAAGTTTTCATCAAAATTCAATAATAATTCTGGGTGTTGCATTTTCTATATCTCTTAGTATTAGATACACGGTGTAAAAGTATGATAATCACGATTTTAATGGGCGATAGTGGAGCTCAAAACAAGTCGAAAAAGCCAAGAACATATAATAGTTGGCAACACCGCGCTCGTTTCATTGCAACGAGTCGAACGTCGAACGTTTTTTGCGAAGTTTTGCATATTTATACTCTTTTTAAGAGATGTTCATTTACATACAAATAATAAAAATTATTTCTTGCAATTTACTTTCATACCTAATTTGGAATTAAATTTAAATAAAAAACAAATTATTGTTTGGTTTTTATTTGTAATTAAAAAATAATTGTACTTACCACAAGAATCGGCTTAATATCCATTTTAAGAACACAAATTATTATGCTTTAAAGCAGCACTTTTTCATTTTGCTTAAAGAATAAAATTTCTCGGTTGCACACAGTCCCTTTTCATAACTTTTTGGTATACTTGCATTTAAAACATATCGGCATATTTTCCCGATTTTAAAACAAACTGGGAAGAAAAATTATTGATTTTTTTTATTTGTAGACTAAAAAATTTAAACCTTAGTTTATTTTATTAGCAAATGAATCTACTGATAAGCGATTATGACAAAAGTTTCCAGTTGTTAGAGTTTTCAGAAATAACTGCTTTTAAAGTTCATAACTTTGACATCGTTTAGACAAAAATCTGTCAAGTTTTGACACATATGTTATGAAAACTTTTCGACTTGTTTTGAGCTCCACTATCGCTCATTAAAATCGTGAGCATCATACTTTTTACACCCTGTAGACAGGGCTGGCAAGACCCAAAAACCAACTTGAAAAACCCATAAGCAAAAACCCAAATAAAAGAAAAAAACATTTTTAGGATCTAGATTTTTACATATTTACCAATCTTATAAATATCTAATTTGTTTTTGTTCTTTTTTTTTACCATTTTTCTCTCGGCGTGATGGAGTATTTTCTTTTTCTTCAACGACATCACTATCAGTCGATGGTAAATACTCGGAAGAAATAGAAGCTATTGAAGCTAAACATGTTGAACTTGAGTTTGCATTTTCTTGAACAGCAAGATCACATTTAGATATTTTTCAATTATCCAGCGCCAAACCAAAAAAAAAATTTAGGTTAAATTTTCATCAAGAAATGCCAAAAATAGCAAAAACTCACAATAACCCAAAAATCCAACAAAAACACAAAAACCCACCAACCTGATACAAAAACCCGGGTTTTTGCCAGCCCTGCCTGCAGAATGTTTTAAGTTCGGGCTTCACCAAAAGTTTGCCTGGGAATGACAGCTTTAGAGATCACCGTTCATTAAAAGACAACGACTGCTTTTTAGTTACAGTTTGTTGTTTTTTCAGCATCCTGATGATATCCGAGCATTTATTATTCAATACCCGGGAAAGGCTAGAATTCCGGCATTAGGAAGAGAAGAATATTATGATTAGATATCCCAGGATTGCAAAATATATCTATAGAACAACCAAGACGCAATTCAGATGCCGGTAAAGGGATAAAATTTAAATGGCTTATAAACTTTCTGATATATTACCGTTCTAGAGCGATCTTTGCATTATAGTTGCTCTTTGAAAAGAAAAAAAAAACATAATAAGTAGCTAAAAAGGTTTGAATTAAACTGGCGGCCACCTTTTTTTATATGGACTCTTTTTAAAGACACGTGCGGGAAGCGGCACATTATAAAAAGCAAAGGCGGCCTCCAGTTCAAATCAACCTTTTTGGCTACTTTTTATGTTTTTTTTTTTCAAAGAGCACCGAATTTTCATTCTTATACTGATACAACTATACAAGTTTGTGAAGTTTTTTAATAACTATTTTTAATAACTAAAGGTACTTACATTATTCCGGCTAAAGTTAAGGCTAGTATATAGTTTTTTTTTTAATTTAAAAACTAGTCAAAGGATTAACATCTACCCATCATAGATCATTTTGACCATAATACTGAGATGTACAGTTTTTGACAAACATCTTAAATTTCAAAAAAAAGTGGCCGGGGTTCTTTGTAAATTTTAAAATCATTTTTTTCGCTTTGTCCACGTTAAACCCATCAAATCAAATCAAATTAAATCAAATCAAAAGTTTATTCATGTTAAAATTGTGCAGAGCACTTACATATGGGACATTTCACGTCAAACAGATCATCGGCGCCGTCAAAATTAGAATGATTCGATTGAGATAAAAAAGGGCTCAAACTGTTCGTCTAGATGAGAACTTTCGCAAGTCCAGTAAAAAAAGCTTGTAAAAATAAAAATTTGCAACCGATCCGGTCGAATTTTCGCCTAAATTACAGTTGATGAACTTCCCTAAAAAGCCGGTGTGGTAGGTTGCCAAAATCCAATATGGCGAATCCAATATAGCGGTTAAACCACAATATGGTTTCCGCATTTTTAAAAATCAACCGATTTGCATCAAATTTGGTATACGGGTGTTTTTGAATTCGAGGTCAGATTATCAAACTTTAATATGGCGGTTCCAAGATGGCGGATGAATTTTTTAAAAATCAACCAATTTGTACCGAATTTGGTATACGGGGTTTTGTCGATGCTGATTACGAATCCGAGGTCAGGCTATCAAAATTCAAGAGGGCGGATCCAAGATGGCGGACCTTCTTTTTGAAAATTAATTGGTTTGCTCTAAATTCGAGATCAGCGTTCCAAAAATCCTACGTACACCAAATTTGGTGTCAATTGGTTGATTTTCAAAAAAATCACCCATTATCTTAGATCCGCCACCTTCAATTTTGCTAATCTGACCTTGGATTCGTAAGTAGAAACCCCAAAAACCCCCCTATACCAAATTTGGTGCAAATCGACTGATTTTTAAAAATGCGACCAAGGATTTTATTGTATTTTTAACCCCCATATTGGATACGCCATATTGGATTTTGACAACCTACCGCACCAGCTTTTTAGGGAAGTCCATCAACTGTAATTTGACCCGAAATCCGACCCGATTGGTTGGAAATTTTTATTTTTGCAAGCATTTATTACTGGACATTCGATTTTTCTCCAGGTTCCGACCGCCATATTGGAGCCGCCATGTTGAATTTCCAAAAATACCACATGGCTTTTAAAAGTTCTTATCTAAGCAAGCAATTGACTTATTTATCTTAATAGATATAATATATTCTAATTTTGAGGACGTCGATGATCCGTTTGACGTGAAATGTCCCATATATGTATGTCACTAAATATGAAAACGACATATACTGTTCAGGTTAAGGAATTTCTTAGTGCTAAAGCGCTTGCTTGAATAAGAAATTCTTTTTTTTTTTAATCTACGAAAATTTTGGCAAAATATTACTTGAACGTAATGGAATTTTAATATAATTCACAAAAAAAAAATTAAAAGAGTAAAAATATTTCAGTTTTTAAAAAAAGTGTTCCAAATAAACTTAAAGGACTCCAGAATACTATCACATATTTCTAAGGAAAAACATCCTATATTATAAGTTTTTTCTGCAATAAGTAGAACTAATCCTAATCAAAACAAACAATAAGGTTTAATTTGTTAACCTAATTATTGTTATCATATTAAAAATTCCAACAATAAACCTGCACCTGATAATTTAAGGCACATCATTCTTTTGTAAAATAAATTCAAATCAAATAAAAGAAATGAAAACAAACCTTATCGCTTATTATTATTACATTAGTACTTAGGTTATATTTATAATATTCTTTATCTTTCAAATAAGTGGTATTGGTGATTGCTGGTCATTATTAATTCTTATCATTTCTTATCACATTCCCAAAGACATGTTTTTTCATGTCTACTGATAACGATAAATTAATGTTGGGGTCCTGAGAAAATATATATCTGATTATGGAACTAAGTTAATAGTGAGTATTTATGGCATATATACAGTGTCCGCATTATAAGATTTTTTTTGCAAGTGGTGAAATGAGATAACGCAGTTAGTTTTTGCTTTTCTTAAACTTAAACTTGAAGTATATATTACGGGATCCAAATCAGAGGCGACGTTCAACCATATACCAACCGGATGAAGAATATTCTTTATCAAATATAATTTGTAAATCAAAGTATCGCCAATGGGTTGCCTAAAAAAATATGGTCAAGGTTATGATTATTAAAAAAAATGAAAAATGTTTGATAGTTTCTGTATAATATTAATTCTTTTTTTTTTCCATATGGCAGTAGTACACTACCACAATATTTTTTCTTGAATTTCATAAATAATCATTTTAATAATTTGTTTAATTTTGGATTTTAAAAATTTCCAAAGGATTTGCTTATGAAATTTAAGCAAAACAATTTTATTGGAAGTAATTTTATGATTGATAATGGTTTTTGAATGCGTTAATATAAAAAAAATATATGAAGTGCTATTTTTAGGCTTCCGTAAAAAAAATGTATCATCATTTTCTAAATTATTTTAAAATCAATGCATTTTAGCAAAAATATGTGCAAAGCTTTTTGTTGAGAATAAAATTTCCTATCAAAATTATTAAAAGTATAAAAAATTACTGCAAAATAAATGTAAAATCGAATTTAATAAATTACATTTTTTTTAATTTTTGTCCACAACTTCACCTTAAAATGGGCCTGGCTAAAAGTATTTTCATTAAAATTTGACACAAATATGACTTTTTAAATTTTACAACTTTTCATCAATTTTTGTACAATTTTTTTTATTTTAGATTATTTTTATATAAGCGATCTTAAAATCTCTGGGGACATAAATAAAGATGTAGACAATAAAATATACATTTCTCTTGATGTCCAAGAGTTTTTAGGTAATTTTAATACATTTTTTATTAAACTCATTTTTTATTGATATATAAACTCAATGATTGTTTACGATAAAACCATTTACAAATTTAACAAAAAAATTAAACGTATTTAAGGTGCATTACTTATTAAACTATGTTTTATTATTTAAATAACTTTTTATATCCTTTATCTCTTTATTAAAAATACATTTTGCTTATTTAAAATAAAAATATTCTGATATAAAAGAAAAATCGACAAAAATCGATGAAAGTTGTTAAATTCAAAAATCATATCTGTCCAATTTTAATAACAATACGTTGAGCCAGCCATCCAGCCGCATATTAATTCGGATATCAGCTTTCTCTGTTGTAAAGCAATATTGTCTCGCATCAAAAAAAGTCGTGAACAAAAAACACAAAAAAAAAAATAAAAATGTTTTTTTTTTAATTGTCTGTTTGCATTTATTTTGCAATTTAAAAAAAAAATCAACTTTAGATGGTGCTAATTTCATAGAAAATGTAATTCTCTACAAAAAAACTTTCCTCATATTTTTCCTTAAAACGCATATATTTTAAGATAATTTAAAATATTTAAAATGATGACAAAACCTTGTTTTCAAAAACGCAGCCCAAATTTACTAGCACTTTGTAGTGTTTTTATATTGAAGCGTCCAAAAACCATGCATCGAAGAGTAAACGCATATGTCAAATTATTCGTAATGAAAAATCAAGTTGAGCATATTTTTTCGTTTTTTTAAAAATGTCGAAAATCACCCGTAATTAGGGGTTGACATGACGCAATATTGAAATTTATGAATAATATCAAAAAGAATAAAAGCAATTATATTATCATATTTTTTATATAAAAAAAAATTACAAATAGAAAATAATGTATTTTCATATTAATGAGGGCGTAAAATAGTTTAAAGTCCTACCTTAAACTCGCCAAGGGGGTTAAATCATCCCTTAAATATGAAAACAATTTAATAATTACATGAAAAATCTATGCAAAACTACTAAGATATTCTAAATTATTAAAAATTCAAATCGTGTACTTCCCACCAGTATCTATAAAAAAACACCCCTGTAACGAAAGGGTGAACTGCCCCCAAACGTGATAACATACGAAAATATCATAGGGATAAAAAAACTGTCGAATATTTTATAATAGTTCTTATTATTTTCGGGGGTAGTTCACCTGGTTACAGGGGTGGTTTTCCAAAATAGACACTGGTGGAAGGTACACTAATTTCTAATAAATTAGAATATCCTATTAGTTTTTTCTAGATTCTTCAAGTAGTTTTTGATTTTTTTCATATTTAGGGTATTATTTAACCCCCTTAGCGAGTTTAAGGGTGGACTTCCAACTATATAACGCCCTCATTAATATAAAAATAAATTATTTTTTATTTTTAAGATTTAATTTTATAAACAAAAAATACAATTATAATTAATTTTATTCATATTGATATTATTCATATATTTCAGTTTTGCGTCACCCCTAATTAGGGGTGATTTTCGACATTTTTCGAAAAACCAAAAAATATACTCATCATGATTTTTCATTACCGATATTTTGACATATGCAGAATATTTTTAGGATTTTTTTAAGTTCTTTGGCAAGGGTGAACAAATAGGCTAAAAATATGCTGTTTTTGAGGTCACTCTTTAGCTGACTACCGAAAATTTTACAGTATTAACCGCGGTTATAATTGGTTTTAAATGTCAGGACCCGCTGATGACTTAAACATTAATTATATGAATAAAACTTCATAAGCGAAGTCAACCATTCCTGCCATAATGCAGTGGTAAATACAGATTTCTTTTTTGGTTGTAATTGGTTCAACGCCTAACTTCAATTATAATCAAACATAAAAGTCTTCTTACGAATTTGTTTCTTGTGCAAAGTGATAGTCAATAGCCTATAGGTCCGGTCCTATGATTGCACACGGACATGCAGAATCTAAGTCGGACCCGGATGTTCGACGTGGAGTAGAAACTACGCCTAAGGTCACGTTTGCAATTGAAACGATGAGCGACGCGAAAGATTGATCGTCTTATTCACCTTTTCTCTTTTATAGCTTAGTATAAATTGTTAAATGATTTAGGAAAATGAAGATTCAATTTTGTTTATTTATATTCTGCTAAAACTGTAACCGAAAATGAACTTAAGCTTTTAGTAATAACGCAAAATTTTTAATATATTCTATAGTTTTGTGGCGGATTCACGTTTTGATATGTTTCCTTGGGAGTACTCGCCTTAAAATGTTCTAGAAAATGGGACCACTGTTCAGGTCCCGGGTATGGAGTGAGCCTGCTCAGCCCTATTGACCCCTATGAACTTGCAGATCGCCTGCAACAAAAAAAGAGAAACCTCCCAAAAAACACAAAAAATCAAAAATTCTAATCTACGTTTTGGTGGCAAGTCGGCCACCATTGTGAAGATTAAATTAAAATTGAACTAAATTTTAAAATTTTGCTCCAAAAACTTAGGAAATTCTGAAAGCTTTTTACTTTTATGACTTTTTGTTATAAATGACATTAGTTTATTTGACTGGTATATTTATAGTATTCAAAAAAGACAAAAAAGGTGGTATGATGTGTTAATTGATTTTAAGTTTACCTGTATTTACTTCAGCATCAAGCATAGGTAACCATGTATTATTTAAATTAACAAATATTGATACTACACATTTATCTTTATTTAATAAAGTGCATTTATTTTAGTAAATAAAAATAAATGAGTAGCATCAATATCTGTTAATTTAAATAATACATGGTTACCTATGCTTGCCGCTGAAGTAAATTCAGGTAAATTTAATATCAATTAACACACCGTACCACCTTTTTTTTTGAATACTATAAATATACCAGTCAACTAAATTAATATCATTTATGACAAAACGTCATAAAAAGTAAAAAGCTTACAAAATTTTCAAGTTTTTAAAGCAAAATTTCTTAAATTCTAGTTTAATTTTTTTTTAATTTCATCTTGACAATGGTGGCCGACTTGCCACCGAAACGTAGATAAGTTGTTTTTGGGAGTTTTTCTTCTTTTTTGTTGCAGGCGATCTACAAGTTCATAGGGGTCAATAGGGCTAAGCAGGCTCAGTTCGCTATACCTCGGGACCTGGACCGAAGTGGTCCCATTTTCTAGAAAATTTCAAGGCGAGTACTCCCAAAGAAAACATATCAAAGCAAAAATTTAAATTTAATAACACTGCCCAACAATATTATTCTTTAGCAATACAAGTAAAACATACCTGTTAAATACTGTATACATTGTAAGGTCCGAGTCAAAGTCCTCACTTTTTTGGATCGTGGACCTCTTGCCATATTTTTTGGTTTTGGATAAATCCTGTGCTTACCTAAATTATTTTTTTTTAATTCATTAACTTTAAATATGTTTTAACAGCAGACATAGACCTTTTGCAGGTAGTTGTCGACCACTTTGGAGTATCCCCTTTCCAAAGTCTTTAAATTCAAATTGGGAATGTTTCTTTGTTTTTTTAAAAGGTCATTAAATTTACCTTGTTAACCTATTTTGGTAAAATGAAATAAAATGAAAAACTTTTGAAAAGAACTGGACCTTTAACTATAGCCCTTTTAAAGCAAAAAGAAAGGCATGATTTTTTTGAAAACCTTTAAAAAATAAGTGGGTTTAATATGCGACATATTTTAATAAAAATTCACACTTTCTTAAGTATTATTTTATTTTATTAAGATTCTTTAATTTTATATATTTACTTAGGAATAATAAATTTAATAGGTTCTTTGTAAAACTCTTACTAATAAATAATCAATACCAAATAATATACTTTTTGAATTAAAATAAATATTTATATACAATTTCAAAACAAAAAGATATTAAAACGTTGTTAGATTGAGTAAATCGAATAAAATTGAACCGTCATATACAGAAACTGATCAAAAATTAAAAATATATAGAAAGTTTTTACCACTTTGGGGATCATCGGTCAAAATTAAAGAAGGAATTTTTGTAGCTCATTAATCGTAATTTCTTTAAAGGCGTTTTTGAAAAGACTCAAAATTGAGAAAATGGCATAATGGGCTTTTAAATAGGTGTGCAAAAATATTTTTTCCTGAAAAGTATCGGGCCGATAATCACAGAATTTTAATAGAGCAGTTAATAAAAGCATACGAATCGATGGAGTGTGACATGTATCTTAAATTTAGTTCTCTCATTTCCATTTGGACTTTTTCCTGCGAAGTTTGGAGATAATGAACTCGGCGAAAAGCTTTATAAGAACACATCAAAATGGAAAAAGATACCAAGGAAAAGTACACTACTAATCTTGCAGACTACTACTGGCCACTAGTGCCCGAACGAAGGTTCTGCATCTTAATTAAGCTAATACTGAAATTTCATTTATCAATTATATAATAAACAATTTTCAATAATAGTCCTACTCAACATAAAATATTCGTTAGGTTCTCATTAAACAATTATCATCGACGATCCGATCATCGAAATTTTTGATTGTAATACATTGTCCACAGTTTTGACCAATCAAAATACTTTCGATGTCGGATCTCAAATCATAAGACTTTTACAGTCTTAGTAATTATGTTGATATGAGCCATATCATTTTAATGACTGATATATTTTTACAACGATGCAATGCAATTTATTTATATCAATTATTTCCAATTACCAATTATCATCAACACTATTTAACATATAAATATAACGGAATACATAAAATTTGAGTCAGTAAATTCAAAATTTTGTGTTTTCAGTCAGATCTGAACTAAGACCTCTGAGATGATTAAATTTTCGGCTAAATGTGGCAAAAGCCGACCAAAACTTGATTTGGTCGCTAATTTTTTTTTAGATTTTGTAGCATTAAAATGTTTAAAAATAGTTTTTAATTAAAACACTCATTTTTATTTCGGCGAGCAAACATATTTTTATTTACTGAACAGTATTATCGATAATATGATTCTTAAAATAATAGAAGTTATCCTATTAGACCGACTCTTTATGGTCCGAGAATTGGTGAACAATTTTGACTAGGTTCTTAAGGCACTTTGAAAATTTGTGTAGTTGTCCTTGAAGGACCCCTAAACATAAAAGTCAACGTCTGGCTGAAGGGTGGCGGTCCCCTACCCTGATTTTTTTTAATTTTCAGTTTCTTAAAAATTGTCTCCGAGATTGTCTCTCGTGAAAATTGACGTGCAAATTAGTACGACTTTCGATGTGAAACATTAACACAGAAGTGCATCGATTAATTTACGTCGTGATTATGTCGTAAAAGTTGTCCACAATCAGAAAACACCGATGTCAACTATACTGTGGGATTGAGGCAACCTTAGGTATTTTTCCAACTGCATATCTAATATACTAAATGATTATTTAGCCCTAAAAAAGTTCTTGTATCAAAATCGTATCAATTGATGCAAATAAATGCTTAAAAAATACAATGACGGTGCTTTAAAAGACATGTATAAGATTGTAACAGGTGATGGAACATGAATCTATACGTATAAGCCGAAAACTAACCAGCAGTCGACTGTATAGGTGTCTGCAGGTGAAGCAAATTCAACTAAACTGGTTCGAACTCGAAGTTCTTGGGTACATATTGTCGTGGGGTTTTCGGAAAACGGCAACAGTGCCTTTAGAGGAACGTAGAACGGTCAGTTTTGAATGGTACATAACTCTTTCTTTGTCCGAGATCTTCGATAAAATATGAAAACAAGCAAGCGCTTTCGACTTTCTGTTTGACCTCCAACCAGAGCGTTTGTTCGGTTGAAAACTACATCGTTTTTTCGGGAATGGTGGCTGGAGGAGCCGAATCGGGCGTTCTTAGCTCCCGGGGATCAAGGAGAAATTCCACTGCTGTTTAGTAGTAAAGGTGTAGTTCAAACTGTGAAATGATTCCCAAATCTTTTATTAGAATTACACTTGGTGGCGTTGGCCGTGAGGTGGCTAAAAGTACAAAATCGTAGGAACAAAAAATGTTCTGACAGAAACCGGTGATATCTGAATTTTGGGATTGCATTTTGCAGCATCTAAACATGCATTGCAAGGAATTTTGTTATTTTTTTGATAATGGTACATTATCAAAAACCAATATAGAAATATAAGGGTATTCCATTTAAAAATCAACATGCATTTTTAAAAAGCAGTAAAAAATATCAATAGAGATCGAACGTGTTAGAATAACACAGATACGTCACGGTTTTATACGGGTTTGCCATATGAGACCGTGACGTATCGGTGTTGTTCTTACAGCGTTCGATCTCTAATAAAATCACTCACCTTGGGTTATTAATACTTAAGTTTGGTATTCCAACTTTTTCACAGATTATATAAAACTAGTTTAAGAAACAGTGGTTAGTTGTTTGAAAAAGCGGCTGTACATACCTGCAACAATAAAATAAATATGTAGATACGTAAGAAGTAATAAATTTTTAATTAGGCGCTAAACACAATCAATATTACTTATATACGGCGGCGCAGGCATCGCTAATTATATGTTTTTTACTAAAAACTGACGTTTACATGCAAAAAGAGAATGGAAATCTGTAAAAATACCGGACTAATAACAATGTCATATTTTCAGTTATTTAAAATATTTCAATTTTTGTTGTTTTAAATAGGCTCTTGTTTCGGGTTTAGTATTTAGGTGTAATCATTATTATTACAAAAATAGAAAAACGATCAAGAAAATAAACTGTACCTAATTTTAATTACTCTGACATGAAGTTATCAATTATAATGTAAAGATGTTAATTGAAAAATTGCACGTTAGGTGCAATTAAATTAGAATAGGTCCTTTATTCGTGCAATGCAAATAAAATTGCTTTGTAAAGCCCGTAACGCGCATGCTCGAAAGATAACATTAATTTTATTAAGGTGCTTATGCATTTAGGGTGGCTACCGACAGCATCCTAAAGCTGGTTCTAATAATATCATTGGTTTACCTTGGCGTTTGCACCGGTTAGGCATCCACTTTCCGCGGAACGATTACGAACACGCCGCCCGCGGTAACTGCGGTAAATGAATACGCTCCTTTACATGATTAGTGCAAATTTACCTTAATGGCGATAAGTAAACGCCACTACAAAACTACAAATATTAGGCAAATACAGCTAAAAGTTCTGTCTAAGGTACAGAGACTTGCTTGCTTAGCTATAAAAGGAGCAATCAAAACATCCCCAAGTGTCTCCTGGACCTTCGGCCACTTAACCTCATAGTGATGCGAGAGGCAAGAATGGGTTTTCCGACTGCAACAAAAACTAACTGGTGTCTACGCTGGTTTGAAACATAACGACAAAAAGGTAGGTTGGTGACAACATCTTGGACGTGAGAACAGACCAGATGACTCTCCAATACTCAACAAAACTTCGGGTAAAATATCCCGATCGAAGTAAGTGGCAACAACCCGATCTCCCCAACACGATTGGAGATATCATCTAGTACACAGATAACTAGGGGCACTAGCATACCCCAACGTAACGTTCAAGCTGACACGGGAATGCCAAAAAGAACTAAAAGTCCTGGGAGAACGCAACAGGGTAACTCTGCTGTGGGCACCGGGACATTCGGGAATAGAATGTAACGAAAAAGCGGATGAGCTAGCAAAACAGGGATCATCCACACCATACTTTAGATCTGAACCTGCCCTTCGAGTGACCAAAACCACAGCACGAGGGCAAACAAGAGAATGGATCCAAAAACAAACACGAGGAATACTGGTCCAACATTAGTAGAATAAAACATGGAAAAAGCTTCATAATGGGCCCATCCAAAAGAACGAAGAAAGAACTATTCAGACAAAAGTAGGAAAAGACTTTGCATAACAGTAGGACACAATAACCTAAGATGACACCCACAGAAGATAAGCTTATACAATGGGGACCCAAGTTGCAGAATGTGCGATGAGGGGGAGAAACCACAAAAGACAGGCATTATTTGGGCAACGAAAATAAGCCCACGGAAATATATCAACCAACCAGTCTCGAGGTTATACAAACTTGTAGAAGGACAAGATTAGTGGGAGGATTCGTATAAAAAATAGGAGATTAGGCCCCAAAAGCCAAGGAGGCTGAGCTGCCCCCGGTAGTAAATCTAGACGGCTCCCAGGGAAAAATTTTTGTTTTATACAGCTTTTAATTTTCAGTATTAATTAGGTTTAAGATAATTGCCATATTTACGCGAGTGATGATCGCGTTGTTAAATTTAGAAATGGACTTAGCAGTTTAGAATGTTAAACAAAACGTCATTGTCAGTGTTATTCAATGATTTTAGTAGGCAACCTGTCAAAATCTAACATTTTGTTAAACATTCTAAACCGTTGTCAACTTAGCAAATTGTTAAAAGTCAACCGTTTAGAATGTTTAACAAAATCTTGAATAACAATGACAATGACGTTTTGTTAAACATTCTAAACCAAGTCCATTGCTAAATTTAACAACGCGTATTCACTTTAATAAAATATAGAACATAAAGAAAAAAATGGCGATTTTTGGTAAGAACAACTTTATTCGTAAGTTCATTAGAACGTTAGCGGTATTCTTATATGTATCTCAAATTAGACTCTGCCTGAAATGATGTTCCTATGTCTAGAAAATGGTGTTTCTAACAACACTTGCCATTCTTGATTCCATTTAAAAAAGAATCGTTTGCCTTGTTAATGCCTCCTCCGCCAGCTATAAAAGATATAATTAGATAGTCAGTATTTTCACAAGTATCCGAAAAGCGTTTCACCAGCCCACCTTATTCCAGGTTGTTTACAACCTAACGCAAAGTTGTTTATATGTCAGAAGTATTTAAAACACAAACTTACTATTCATTTACAAAATCTAAATGAAAGCCTTGAATAAAGCTCTTCATAAAACGTGTTACTAGATGTTCAAATCAGGTAACGTCTATCTAACAATAAGATCAAAAATAATTAATTAGAGAACAAACACCTGGGCGGAGCATGGTTTGATGGAACCGTTATTAAAACACTTGGGTGGACATAGAACTTGTGTAGCTTTTCCAGTAGCAAAATATCTCTATCTGTATGTTACCATGAATTTGTCTCTAGCTAAGATAAAAATAAAGTATAAAACTTTACTGAAGGATTAAAATTAAAATTTTTAAAATTTATAATTTATTACCAAAATTTTAACAATTTTAATTTTAATCCCTATTTAATTTTCAGTAAAGGTACTTTATTTTTATCTTGAAAACGGTGGCAGACTTGCCACCGAAACGTAAATAATTGTTTAGATTTTTTTGGGGTTTTTCTTTTTTTTCTGTTTCAGGCGATCTGCTAGTTTAAAGGGGTCAATAGGCCTGAGCAGGCCCAGTGTCTATACCCCGGAACCAGGACCGAAGCGCTTCCCTGGTTTCTTTTGGGATGTACCCAACGAGGACTTTTCAATAAATATAAGAATTATATGTTTTAAAGGCTTTGTTGAGTACAACAGGATTGCTTCGCTCCTGGTTTTGGAGTATAGAAATTGAGTGTGCTTAACCCTATTAACTCCTATAAAAACCGGCAATCGCCTGAAACAAAATAAAGAAAAATTACCAAAAAATAAAATACCTACCTACGTTTCGGTGGCACATCTACCACAGTTTTCAAACAAAATATATAAAAATTAAACTGAATATTAAATAATAATTAAAATTTTTATATTTTGGTATAAAAACGTAGAAAATTTAAAATCGTTTTAATAGAATTCCGTCATAAATTCTGCCAAAACGATCTCTTTATTTTATTTTTATATTAAAATGTAAGAATTTTAATTTTAATTATTTTTAAATTTTCAGTTCATCTTTTTTACGTTAATTTTATCTAGAAAACGGTGGTAGACATGCAACCGAAAGATAGATAAGTATCTTAATTTTTAGGGGCTTTTCTTTATTTTGTTTCGGTGATCTGCCGGTTCATAGTAGTCAATAGGGCTGAGCATGTCATTCTCTATACCCCGAGACCAGCACCAAAGCGGTTCTATTGTATAAAGATTTTTGACGAGTACCCAATAAAGACTTTAAAACATAATAAATGCCACAAGCGGTATGTTACCTCGATGAGCTGTTTGATGGTAACAACTACGATATTAATATTAAATATTTAAAAGAAAATGGCAATATAATGAGAAGGAAAGTTTGTTCTCGACATATCAATAGCAAGACATTTAAATGTTTTATTGAATACGAACCACATATGAACAACTATATGGGCATAAAAAGATCCACCTATGATTGGAAAGAGAACTGTAGATTGTTGCTCGGTACGGCCGTTACCAATTAAATATCATTAGGACTGCTGAAATATTAACACTATATTTGATGATACTTATGTTGCTACAAGCATTACAACTATAGAAGAAAATAGTGACGAAGATGGAATTATATATACTTTTAAAGGAAAAAAACTATGTTTTAAATACCATAATAAGCTATTTTTATTTTAATTTTAGTGACTTTTATTGAATGGCTGAACATGCTATGTCTCACCTACATAAAAATTGATTATTATTATTCAATATGTTCCACCCTTTGCACATTCATGTTATTGGAATGAGTTATAGGTTCAATACTAAGTGATAATACGAAAGTTGTTTGGTTTTTTTGGTTAATGACTGGTTGAAAAATTATGAAAAAAATATGAAATGAAATACTAAATATTAGCTTTTACGTCGCTTTGGTTTCATTCAAATATCTATCCCAGTTTCGTAGAAAAATAATTTTGAAGTCAGGGGTTGCAACCCTTTTTTTGAAAAAGACGAATAAAGCTAGGAGTATGATATGATTTCCACCAACTAGCAACATAATAAGGCACTAATGTCAACAACGACGACAGTGCAGATTTCAAATGGAAACTCGGTGAGGCCCTTTTCCCAGTCTTTTGTCAAGCCAGTGTGTTAACTACCACCTTAAGGTATTTTCGCAGGTAAGATGTTTAAACATGGTAGCTCATTTTGACTTACCGTTTTGTGTTTGCGATTAAACCGGTAATAGAGAAAGATATTGACATTAGAAATGTCAGTGTCATTTTATAACACGGTATTTAAACCAGTAACACTCGTTAAAAGAGCAACAAACTAAATTTTCTATAATCTTAAAATGGTCGATGATGACTAGGATTTTCGCAAATGCTTTGAACGGTTTAAATTTTGCAATTTTCTTCATAGTGGGGACTTACCGATTTTAATCCAAAAATCGTTCAGTTATAAAAAACGTTCTTTTCTTTATCTTTCTCCAGCTATTAGAACGAATACAAAATGCCGTGCCGCTGAATTATTATTTTTTTCATATAAATCAAAGTTTTACCATGGTCAAAACAAATTGCAGCAATAAATTTAAAATTGTAAATTCTATCTTCTTCTACAGAAAAAAAATGACGAAAGAAAATTTTTAAACTTCCTGTTTTTAAACTGCAAAAACAGAGAATAAAAATGTGTAATCTCCAGTGTTTAGTTTTATGACTAAGATTACTACGTTAACTTAATATATTCTTAAGCACTAACTGTCCCTTAATTGCACCAGAAGAAATTCGTACTTAGGTCCCTTAACTTTGGGTTTGGGATTTTTTACTTATTGATTCCTTAAATAATTTGACGTTTGGCAAATAATTTGTTCATGTATCCTTCGTTTGTAGTTTCAAATAATGAGTTTGGTAAAAATTATGTAAAAATGGATTTTAAACAATGATTGTCTGAATTTTGAGAGTATAATGCAAATTTATATAGATTTCCAAAAAGAATTTACGAACGGTAAATTTGTATTATTTACTTATGGCAACCTGCACGTTTATTTTTAGGCTTTTAGACATTGCTCTAATTGAAAGTACCGTTGTTTTTAAAAGAAATCATTTTGATGAGACGAAAAATCTTACGTTTTTCAAAAGATTCAGATTAATGAAGCCAACAGTGCTCAGCTTCCTTGAGCAAATCGAAGATAAGCTTGAGTTTAAATATAATGTCTTTTTTTTGTTTTCAAATATGTGTTTACAAATCATATATGATAACAATTTTATTGTTCCCTTCCTATGACCGTAGAGTTAGGTGCCTTTGATCTTTTCTTTTCCATTTTGTTTTAAATTAAACAAAAAAAATACAAATTAGTGACCGATTTTGTATTGTCCACAAAATGAAAAAAAAAACATTTTATTACGCCTTAACGTGACAATTTTTGACAAAAATGTTAAATATTCCCCATATCTACAAAAATTTTATTAAGATTATTACTGTCATTTTATCAGACACAAGCTAGAAAAGGAGACATCTAATATTCTATATTCTGATTCTTGAAACTGTGTAGGCCAATAATTAAAAAGGAGGCAGATGCAACGTTGCCACCTTTCTAAGTCTATTAGTTAAATTGCAATAAAAATATAATGGTAAAAGCAAAAATATAAGTTGACTTAAATTTTAGAAGCTTCTTAGTAAAGATCTACTTAAGGTAATTGTGGCGCAACCGATTCTTATTAGATAACCATAATCGAAAAACGAAAAAGTTCGACGTTCACACTTCTATTCAACTCAAAAATCATAGATAAAGAGGATTTGTTATAGTAAATAAAAATTTTGTTTACTTAATACAGAAATTTTATTTTTTATGAATGAGTTTTATCTCAGCATTTAATCACGTAACACCATGGAATTTAACTTAAATTTGCGGCCATGGACTTGACAATGCGTGTATAAAAGTCGCTCCAATGTAGGTAGAAGTAGGTATTTAGTATTTACATAGACTTGACCTTGGTAAATAGCAAAAGCTTTAAGCCAGCACGTAAACATAAATATTTTTATTAATTTAGTACAGATTTGAATGTATGTGACGTGACATTACTTTAAAGCTGTTGATGTTTAGACATAGGCAATGATCTGTGTACTCAGTCGTGGGCTGTTACGCAATAAAAATAAGAATTATTACGTTATGACAAACCGATGCAGGACTAGACATTCATGGATTACTGAAGCAGAGGATTAAAGCAAGTAACCTACCGTTACTTTATTGTAATTAAGCTTATTCCTAGGAGTTGAAGTGCTACTATTATCCATTCGAACCGCCATAGTAGTAAGAATTATCACAGATTAGGTTGTATCAATAAGTCGGGGTGTGTCTGTTCTTTAAATACGGGTCATTGCACACTAGTCGGAGGTCATTTCACGGCACTTTTGTTGTTTTTTCAGGGCCTAAAGATGTCGAAGACCCGTGTATCGGCTGCCGGTGCCCGCGATCACGTCGTCGACTATGGATTTCATTCGCCACTCCCTCGGTTTGTCAGTCAGACACCATTTTGGTTTATACGTCGCAAAAAGTTTTGCTTTTGCCGGCAGAGTGCTTCACCTTGCGACGCAGAGCGCCGCGCCGACCGTGGCTAGTTGACTCCTGTTTATATTGAATTGGCTACAGGGGATGTGTAGAAAGATTTCTTTCATATTACGCTTTACAACCTACCACATTAGGAATGTTACATTATTATTTCATTAAAATACATTAACGTCTGAAAATAAAGCCCAAAAATATTAAATACTGCGTCTGGACTGTCAATGTTGCCGATATTCATATAACAGCCATGACCAAAACGTAACCCAAAGAGCAATCTTATTGGTCGATCAGCGAATGATCAAAGTCAGAATATAAAACTAAGTCATATTCAGCCACACAGAACAGCAACTAAACGGCGAACCGCACCGCCAGAGTTTTTTTATGAATTGTCACATTAATCGCACTATCAGTAAATCTTTACTTTCTGACAACTTAATAATATCAAGTCATCCTACATAGTTCTAATTACATAAAACAGGTGTTTGATAATCAGGCTACTGAGGCTACTAAGGTGACAAGTATTTTTATTCTCCAAAAAAGGATAATCAGACAGATATTTTCCAAGAGCCTCTTGGACTCATGCGGGCCGGTCTTGGTGAGTAAGAGGGTCTTAACTTTACCAACCATTTTGTTCATGGAGGCAGCGATGTTTGTTAAGCGCTATAAAGATAAATTTCCCGTAGTATCAACTGTTCGTGATTATGGTACAAGAAATAATAATATTTCAATAGCTAATTTTAGACTCTCAGCTTATCGGAAAAGTCCTTTTGTTTTGGTAGCACTGTTTTTAATAAGCTGCCTAAACATATAAAGGAAATTTATTCACCTAGAAAATTTAAAAATCACTGCTGTGCTATCTTTTTGATAAATGTTTTTATAGTGTTAAGGACTTCTAAAATTTGTTTGTCGCGCTGTGTATTGTAAAGTCTGAGCTTCCACTTTTGTTATTATTGTTTTTTTGTATGGTGGTATTGTTGGTATTACAATTATTTTTTTAGGCTAGTAGATACATTTTTTGTAAATGTTAGTCAATATTGTTATATACCAGCACTAGTGTTTTTATCTTGTAGTTTGTAGATTTGGGTACTTTTGTAGATTTTGACTATTTGACAATTTTAATACTTTTGTTAGTCTTATTAATGGAAATAAATAATTAAATAACAGCTTATCAACAACGTTTATTTAAATTTAAAAGTTAACTTTGTGTTGTGTAATAAATAATTCCCCGAACTTGTCAAAATGGATAAAATTGTGTATCGAGCATTATTAAGTACCAATAAAAATATCTTGGACTTTCACTGTCTTAAATTAACCATCTCAGGTCAGCTCTGATGCGCTCTTTAGCAATCTTACTTCCTACGATCTTCCATCAAAAACTTCAAGCTTAAATTTCAAGTTTTCGTTCTAAAAAACGTATATCTGTTATGGCAGATGGTCACCTTTTTAGCTTTTACCAAACCAGGGCTGGGGTACCCTAAGGCTTAGTACTGATACCAACTCTCTTTTACGACTAATCATTTTATAATATTCATTTTTTCAATTTGGTATATAAATCGAATATGGAAGAGAGCGTGTGGAAATGCAGATATATCTTTATAGGGTCTCCAATTAACGTTGGATTAAGCCACCAAACATATGCTCCGGGTTGATATCTTAAAGGCACAATCATTTTGATTATCATAAAAAAGTGTGACAAGTCTTATACCCACATAAAAGCGGTCCAGTCCTGCAAAATGACCTTAAAATTTAAGGTTTAAATGGCATAACACAATATATCCAGAGTCACAACAATTTCCTAAACAGTACACGTTGAATGTATCTCAAATTAGACCCCAATTGAAAATTTATTCCCACGTATAAAACATAAATAATTATTGTAAAACACTTGGTATTCTTGAGTTCATATAAAGAAAAGTCATTTGCCTTATCAAAACTCATTACTATACGAAAGCTTACTTCTCTTGCCCGTCGACTTCTGTAGGAGATCTGTCCGTCTTTTATTTTCACAACCTTCAGAAAAATTAGGCAAATAGAGCAACACGAAGTGCCACTCTCATGTATTCCTTTTTCATGCATTTGAACAAATTTTGTACTTCCTACTGTGTCCATTTCATGCTGAGTATCTGACCGATGGAACCTGCTACCTGCAAAGTTCTTTCCTTGACCACCTCCAAGCCTCAAAATCTTTTAAATCCTGTTTTAATAAATTGACCTTATTTCCTTTAAGACAACCACCAAAAAATGGTTTGGATGCCGAACAAAGCAGTCTCCATATGCGCCAATTTTAACAAGATGCTCATTCTTAAATCGAGTAATCACCATCTGTGACACTTGGCTGATGAAGATGTGTTTTGTGTGCGGATCAATGTAAAATAAGTTCTTGTTTGTAAGATTCTTGTTACCAAAAACTTTAGAAAAAATTTAACAAAGATGTCTTAAATATTATAATACCTAATCTCGCAGAATCTCATCTGATTTTTAAATTTTTTTTAAGGCTCATATTTCAAACACAGAAACATGTTTAGTAAAAACCGCAATGTTAAATTATGCAATATTTTACTTAACGTCACTAGTTTAACTATAAGTAGGGACGATTTTATGATATGTTTCAGTTTCCATTTTTTGGTCAATTTTAAAATTTCATGATTAAGTCAATTTTATTGTAGTTGATTAGCTCATTTAAAAAATATTTCATTCTAACAACACATCCCTAGGACCCTCTTTATGGTATTTAACTACCTTCCTAAGTACTAAAAATATCAAACAGTTATACCAAAAGATTAGACGGAAATTACCATAAAATTCTTAAAGCCATCTCCATTGCAATAGATAAGGCTACAAAAAAAATAATGTTCGATGTTGTAGAACAATAATTTAAAATATTAAAAACCCAATTTAAGGATTTTTTTTTTTTAACTTAAAACTGATTTCAAAATTTAAAAAGCGGTAAGAACAGTGTATTTAAGCTTGCATTTTCTCTCTTGACCCAATAAAATCGCAGCAAAAACCAACATTAACAGAAAAAGAAAAACTTTGTTTTAGAAACAGTATTTTTTTATCCAGATAGTGATTTACTACCATTGATGGTAAAATATCTTGCCAGATCAGAAGTATTCACTGACTATATTCTCAAAAATAAAAATATAATCTTTTGATACAATCCTTTTAACTGAAATGCTCATTTTTAATTTTTTTTTGAACACAGATTTGACCATAAAAAAAGTAAAACATTTAAAAAAAAAACTGACATCGTAAAATAAAATAGTAATTGTTTAGTAAATTTTAACATTTTTACATATTTTATAATCATACTGATCTTTAATATGTTCTAATAGGTAAAACTGTTTAATCTGATTATAAAATTACAGAAATTTACACTTATCTATGGTAAGATCTATACCATTTAAATTGTACCATTTATTAAATAGTAAAGATATTGTTCCAATTTAATGCATTCATATTCATTATGCAGATTTTCAGCATCCGCATATAACAAAAATTATATTTCTTATTTTTGCCATTTGTGATCATTGCTAAGATAACTTTTAATCCCTTTAAAAATATATCACAAAATGTGGAATAATTTGCCATAACAACTTTAGGATCTGGTAAATTAACTGAATGAACTGAAAATGAATACGGTAGACTTACCCCACGTAAATCTACAATGAAGATCAATAAGTATATTTTGGAAATAGGAATTTACTTTATTATTAACAATGGACTCAAAAATTATCCTAATTAGAAAGTTTTTGAATAAGGCTCGATAGCTACTAGATTTTTTTCCACTCATAAACAAATGGTGTATTAAATGATAATGTCCATTTATTTGGAAAGTCTTCATTAAAAATAAATTTTAAGACGCGATAAAATGCAACACTCTTAAAAATATTACAGAAATATTATCTGTGTATATCGACAACGGATCCTATAGTTTACTAATAGCACCAAATACATCTAGATTACAATATTACAACTACTATGTATTTTTTGCAATTCTTTTCAATACATAAAGCTTAATTTAACATTTCTGAAAAAGGTAAACTGAGGAAAAATAATAATTAAAAAAGCAATATAGTTACAATCTTTATAATACTTATTATAAGCAGTTTTTTATGTAAATACATTTGAAAACATTGTTTTAAAACTGAGAACGACCGACACAAGCTGGAGCTCCGGTTAAAGCAGGAAGAACGTTTAACATTATTGTTTTTTAACATCTGCTAACTGTTCCATACATAATGCATTATCAGTAATAAGAATCAAGGTTATTTAAGCGGCTGTTTAGGTACCAGATTTGGCACCTGTGGTTGTGGTCTGGAATACTAAATTCCAACTAACTGATACTCTAGCTAACCAAAGATAGAAATAATGTAAGTCTTAAATTGTATTTGTTTAAAAAAGAATACATGAAAATTTTATCAAGTACCTCTTCTAGTAATTAATATTCAAAAACAAATCCAAAACTCACTATAAAGATTTTATAGACATTAAGAGAAGTTTAAATAATATATAGTTGTTCATTTTAATGTTCAATGCTTTTGTCTTTAAAAGTGGTAGCGCTATCTCCCTTAAATAATGAGACGTCAATAAATTGAAACAACAGTGTAGAGTTCTACGATTACAATATTGCAAACGTGCTAAAATGCACCAAAGACAAGAATATCATGTGTCAAAAGCACTGCACAAATGCGCGGGTATTCAACAGTTTCATTAACTCGATGAAACCATGGGTAAATCTGGCTAAAAAAGGAGTATATCGTGTGGTATAATGTTTATGTGTGTACCGGGGAAATGTAGTATTATTTTTTGCATGTTTTTAGTTGATATATTTTTTATTTTTAGTTTTTATAACTATGTTTTATCCTAATGTGACTTTCAAGCAGCAGACCTTAGCGGCATTTTTGTTCGCATTGTAATAATTATTTACGTTACAAGGCCGGAAAGTGACTTATTACAGTAGCGAGGATAAATTTTTGTGGAAAAAGAGACGAAGGAGCAAAGTCTGAAATTTCTAAGCGAGTGCTATAATAATAGCTTCACGGCCGTGTATCGTACAGCATTTTATTTCATACCGCGTTATTAAAAAGGAAACTTTTTAATTTTTAGATTACCTGTATGTAAGTGTCAGCGTGGTTTCAACTCATCTTTTATCACATCGCTCTTAAATTTATTGCTAGCAACGCTTCGTAAAATAAAAATAACAAACTCGGCAGTTCGTCATTTCGCCCGTGCTTTATGATAAATTTTGCAGAAAATGGAAGGAATGAAGCTTAAAATGTACCAGGGCAACCAGTACATTGGTGCCTATCCTGTCTTCTGCCCGAAATGACAAGAAAAACAAGATCTTTAACGACTAGAGAAAAACTTAATAGGTGGAAAATGACATAAATGAGAAGATGAATCCCTCAACACCGTGGGCAAAATATTTGCTGCTAATGTCTATACTGAGCAAAGCAGCCAATAAGTTTCAAAATATCCCAAACTGACGGCCTTCTTGAAGAAGCAAGCAGTTGCTCATGATGCAAACAAATCAACAATTTTGACTAAAAAAGTTATACAACAAGCTTAAACCTTTCATCAGTTTTGAATTACAGAAAATGCATCTAAACCAAATAAAAATCAATATTTAAAAAAAATACGTTTCTTTTAGTTAGTTGAAGTTTCATCATTTTGACAATCCTTTTAAAATAATTTTCCCTATTGTAACAAATAATAGCAACGATATAGGCATGCGTGAGGCGATTTTGGCAATTTTTTGACTTCCTCCCCTTCCGCCCCTTAGTGAGATGTCTTGAGATTTGACTTGACTGCCCCTCCCCCCAAATTTCACGTGAGATATTTTAAAATGCGTATTTTTAGTGTAAATTCGTTAATCCGTGCTTGATTGCATTGGATTTATTAAAAAAAAAAACATACTACTTAATTATTTTTCTTTAAGACTAATATTAAAAACGTAGTTTAGAATGCGGAAAAAAACATTACGTGATATTTGCCAACACCCTCCCTCTCCCACACGTGAGAATGGGTGAGATTTGGCTCGAACCTCCCCCCCTTAATGCCTCACGTAATTAATGGTCGTCCCCTAATTAAAATGCTTATGTGAATTACCATACCAAATTTTATACCTTTAAGTGAAACGAGACAATGGTAATTATAGGGGGAAAAATAGGCTCAAACATTTCGTGTAATATACACTCATTCTTGAGGGAGGCCAGAACTTGGCTTTAAAACTTGATTAATATGTATTGGCTAGATTGCTATTATTTAAACTTCCAAATTTGAAAAAAATTCTAAATATGACTGTCCCTTCTCAACTACTAAATTTGATTTTTGCTTTTTGGTCCGTGAGAAAGCGCTTTTATTCCATAAAAATTTACGATGTCGCGTTTAAAGACGCTCTAGGCGAGATTGTGTAGCCTCGAGACAGAAAGATCTTTTAAAGTAATAATAACTGCATTTAATAAAAGGTGGTGAGTAAAGATCGGCCTTTTTTCGCCCATTTTATTATTATTAGAATGACAAGTACCAAAAAAACTTTGAACTTGCCATTTTTAATGACTTTTTGCCATTGTCCACGTTTTTTGATCTTTTATTTTAAAAAATTATATGATGCTCTTTGTGCACCAACATCATTTTTTCTAATCTTTAATATTACACTTAATAAGCTTATTAACTGGCATATTTTTTTTTAAATAAACGATCAAAAAACATGTAAAATGACAAAAATTCCATAAAAATAGCAAGTTTGAAGGTTTATTTTGGTACTTGCCATTCTGATTTTTTTACCAAATTATTTTATGTAAATAAAGATACCTAGACTTATGATAAATATGATAAAATTACCTAAATTAAAACTTAGTTTCACTCCTTCACAGAACGCAGACACTTTTATACAAATAAGTTTAGGTTTAATTTTGATATTATATTATCTTTGATTTTTACAAGAAAAGTGACTCTTTTGTTGTTGGGACTGTTTTTGTGTAAATCAAGGGGTAAATCACTGCAGGAAGTCTTGGGATGTCTTTGTACACTTAATGGGCAATCTTTAGGAATTATTTGGCTATCTTTGGGTAATCCCTAGAAATCTTTTGATATCGGGGATGTCTTTGGCTATGGGTAATCTCTGGAAATCTTATGAAATCTTAAGGATATCTTGAAAGTCTTGGGAAATCTTTTGAAATCTTTAAGATGTCTTTGGAAATATCCGATATTTTAAGAAAGTCTTTAACCGTTTTGTGGAAATCTTTAGTTATATCTTATTGCATATATAGTCGCTGTCGGTCGCTGTGTTAGTATTAAATTTAAATATTTAAGATTTAGTACATAAACTAGGTAATTTTATTAAAATTAAACATTAATTAATATTAAACATTTTTTAATTTAATCTGAAATTTATTTTTGGTGACACGTATAGGTTTATAAAGCATTTTTTCATTATTGTTTATATCTACTGTGACAGTAAATTAAAAAAAATGGCCTATTTTCTAAAAATATCTTTCTCTGTGTTAGATTTTTTAAAAGTATTGTTCACTTTTTTATTTTTCCGGATATAAAACATCTATCTTATAATTATTTGAACAAACAAAACTTATTCTTTGTTTTTTAAAATATCTTAAATATATCCTTTTAATAAAAGTGGTTTATTTTAAAATATGTTCTATATTATAGGCGGATTCATGTTTAAAAAAACTCTTAATGACTATGCCCGCTAGAAAAGATTTTATACAATGGGACCGCTTTGGCCCTGGTCCCGACCTATAACTACTAAATATGATCAGCCCTATAAACTAGCAGAACGCCTAAAATAGAAAAAAGGGTTTTTTTCTTCTAACCACAAAAATTGACAGACCACAAGCCTTCATATTGTATTTAAAAAAAAACTTTTTTTGCGAGTTTTATTCTGATATAAAACTTTGTACATCCACCAATATTAGACTTTTACTGTAACATATTTACCAAAAATAGTAAAATGTTCCTTTTCGGATAATTTTAAAATTTTTAACTACTTAACTTCATAAACATATTTTTGTTAAACTTTCATGTTTATATGTAACGGTGCTAAAATTACGTAACCTGCCTCTACCAAAAAAACTATTTTATCTTAGACAAAATAAACTGCTGCTCACATCAACTGCAATAGGACATTTTTTTGGAAATTTGAAATCATTATTACTCTTAAAAATAAAAAAAACCATATTTGGTTTTTACCGTTTTGTAAATAAACTTATTTCCAGTTTAAAAAAATCTTGTTTTTATTCTTTCGGTTAAAAAAGCTTTGTCAAGCGACGACCTACAAAATTTTTTTTTTAATTTTTTAATCATATGGTTTTATTTAGTAGACCATTTAAAAAAATATGTTTTTCAGATTTTTGATGTCTGCTGCGTATTTCAAGCTATTAATTTTTTTTTCAAAAAATTGCTTTTTTAATATTCCCTCTGTATTTGACACTTTACCGTAGCAATTAATTTTTTCAGATGATTTCAAATGTTTATAAGTATCCTTTTAATAGTGAGTTAAACTTTATTTGGGTAAATAATTACTTCTTAAAGTTTCCGTGAGCGCTACATATTCTGTATTCAAGATTTTATTTCTCTATATAACTTTTAGAAAATATGGGCAATTATTTAAAAACGTTTTTTAGTTTTTTAAAAAAAGTTATCAATGGCATAGACTCGGGCGTAGATATCATTATTTTCTAAAGGTTTTATTTTACTTGCCAAAATATCATTGTCTCGCCGCGATGATTTATAATGCAGTTTATTCAAGTGCATTTATTGATTAGCTTTGAACACAGGTTAAGATTTTTATAAAGGTAGTATTTTTAACTAAAAAATATAACATACGAGCAGCTTTAAAAATATGGGATTAGTAATTTTAGTATGCGTCAGCTAATTAACAGGTTAACAAGACTTCCAAAATTTGCAGTACATTTTAAATGACGTATCAGAGAAATTTATATTTCCACGAGAGCAATCCACTTCAAGAGTGGCTGATACAACTCGCAAAAGTATTGCTGAAAAAATGGGAATACCCGTGAAAAATAATAAATCTTACAAATATATTATATTTAATTCCCTAAATTCAATTCATTAGATCTTGATATAGACATTACTGTAGAAAGTGACATTTCTGGCTATGACGATATATGTGGAAGCTCTGAAGTGGACATTCCTGAATGTATAGATAACAGTAAAAATTTAAAGGACCTTTCAGAACTAACAGATTTAGGCTTTTTTGATGGGAGATTAAATTTAAAAGAATATAATTTATTTTTATAAACTCCAGGTGTTACACAAAAAATATTTTTAATTTTCTAAATATACAAATAAACGGGGTACAGAAATTAGTTAAAAAAAACTACTCTTTGTTGGTTTTTCAGTAAGAAACCCTAAAAAGTAAGATCTGATAGGTTGAGGTTTAGAACATAGTATTTATAATTGCAATGATAATTATATTTATTAATAATGCTCGAGTTGTTTCTATTTGTTTTCCCAAACCCAAATGTATTGGCTAGATTGTTATTATTTAAATATATACAAATTTCACCACCAAATTGGTTTTAAAGGAACGAAATTCTCGGTTCAAAAAACTTTAAACCTACAACTTTGCACTTTAATTTTGTAAATTTCCAAGGAAAAACACCAAGACTTTCCGTTTTCGTTGGGGGGTATTACATCCTCCCCAAATCCCCCGGTATGTGAAGGGGGGAGCGCAAATTTTAGGCCCCGCCAAGGGCGCGGCCATACCTAGATACGGCCCTGCTGTTTACAGTTTGCAAGAAGAAAGAATAGGTTTAGTGCTCATAGCTGGATTCGTTGGGAATACATGGCTATAAAAAGGACAAAATTTTAAGCTCTTAAACTAGCTTAAGATATGTGAAAAAATTGATTTTTAATAATAAAAATAACTCGATATATTCGGCTTTATCTGGCAAGTAAAAATTATCGCGCAAAACCATTTGTCAAATTACCAGTAGCCCACTATTAAAGGCACAGAAAAAGTATACTTTTAATCAAACTAAAAACACTGCAAAATAAGGGCCAAGTTCCTATCCGAAAACCTCGGCCTCCTAAAATACTGATATCTAAAATAAGAGCAAGTTATTTTATGACTTGGCAAGCATTTTTTACTGTCTGTATTAATATATTTTTAATTAATACAAAAGGGTTTTCTTATTAATACAGACAGATCGGTAAAAAACTTGCCAACTTAAAACATGGTCAAATTTTAGATCACAGTACTTTGAGGCCGAGATTTTTCGATAGGAACTTGGCTCAGAAACTCAGGTTTAATCAGATTGCAAACTTCTAAGATACTTTCTAAATATACGATATTGCCGCCACTGTTTTGAGGCGTTTCGAGTAAAATGCGCAGTTTTCAGAATTTTTCTTTACTTGTGTTCTAAAACGTACTTACATACCAAATTCTAAGTTTCTACTCCCTCAGAATGCGCTCCATAGTTTGGATTAGTCAACGAATGAGTGAGTGAGTGAATCAGTCAGTAGTAAAATGAGCGTTTTTTAAAATCGAATATCTTAGAGAAAACCTGACATAAATTTCTTATTATTTTTTACAGGTAACAACAATACATATATGCATTGACATACCAAACCTCATAATTTTATGTACAACGATAACAAAGTTATGATAGGGAGAAATACACTAAACTTTAGTCTGCCCACTACCCTAGGCATGGATAAAAAGAGGTCATAAACACCAAGAAATTAGAAAACTTATTAAGAGGCCACAAAATATTGGACAAAAGTAAAAAATACACATAGTTTTTTTTAATTAAAAAAAAACCTTTTGCACGTCTACGTAAAGATAATCTCCTAATTATGTATAAAAATACTGTATAAAGTATTTACTTTTGTTGTAATTTGGGTTAGGAGGTCGCTAAAAATAGTCGTTTTTTTAAAGCAAATCCATGATGTTGACATAATTTGTGTCAATTTTTAGTACTTTTTAATTTAATTTTAATAAATTAGTATTATTTTTAAGTCATACATATGGCAATTTTTAAGATACTTGAAGCTTTAACTTCATAATAGAAAACTAGACAAAAAATAATGAAACGTGAAATTTAAAAAAACATTTCTGACATAAAAGTTATTACAAAACCTCATTAATTTAAAAAGCTGTCAGAATGTACTAAAATTTTTAAACCAAAATTTTCTTAAACATTTGGTTTAAATTTCTATTTTTGTTTTCTTTTTATTTTATTTTGACAACAGTGGCAAACTTGCCATAGAAACGTAGATAAGTGTTTTTGATTTTTTTTTTTTTTTTTGGGCTTTTCTTCTTTGTTGTTTTGTGGCAAGCGATCTGCACGTTCATAGGGGCCAATAGGACTGAGCAGGCTCAGTTCGTTATACCCCGGGAACTGGACCGAAATAGTCCCATTTTCCAAAAAATTATAAGGCGAGCAATTCCAAAGAAAATATACTGAAATATGAATCCGCTACAAAACTTAGAACATACTTATATTTTGTGACTCGGGCTCCGTGCTAAAATCTTTAACACTTGATTTATCATCTGGATTATGTAGTATCATTTGTATCGTGGTTACCATTTGTAAGTATAAAAACTAAAGATGATCCGAATTCGTGATCCGATAAATTGAAATCGATTCCCTGGATTCGATTCCTTTACTAGGATCCGGATCCGCAAATCGATTCCTTTTTTGAAGGATCCGTCCCAGCTCTGATAGACACAATGAATATTTGCTAAAAATGCATAGATTTTAAGTTAATTTAGATATTTTAAAATGTTTCTTTAAAACGCAAGCCTAAATTTAATAGCAATTTGCATTTTTTTTTATATTTAAACACCCAAAAACCATACCTAATTGCTCTTAGTTGGAGCAACATATAAATATAGGTCAAAATTACACAAACTAATCACAAGAATCTCTATATATTTGGTTAAAATGTAACAATTATAAATAAAATAAACTTTTATATTAATGCCACCTTTAATTACTATAATTAGGTGTTTTTATCGAAACACCAGCAGACATTAATAATTTATATTTTATTCTATATTAAATTTGGATACTATTCCGATAAGTCATCTCTAAAAAGTATTTTATTAATAATAATATAATTATATATAATTTTTTATACTAACGTAAAATCATAATATTTTACTTTTCCATTTTTTTTTTTTTTTTAAATAAAATATTTTTAAAATTAATATATATATATATATATATATATATATATATATATATATATATATATATATATATATATATATATATATATATTATTTATATAAATA